>JAOXJP010234202.1:0-24227 GCA_025762735.1 Platanus orientalis | reverse complement strand
TATATTATATATAATACATATATTATATATATATATATATATAAGTTTGGACTTCGGGCCTGGCGAAGGTAAGCCCAAGCCCGGCCATAAATAAAAGTTTGGGCCTTAGGCCGGGTTCGGGCCCTTATCAGGCCTACCTTGGGCCAGACTTTTCAGGCCAATTTTAGGGTCTGGCCTAGCCCATGCTCGCCCCAAACAAAGGGGGATGAAGCCCATACACTTTTTGCAAAGCCCCACCCCACTTTATGTCTGTGGCTCACTGTGGTGTTGGCCCTTGAGTGAGGTGGCACAGAAAATACGGCTTTGCCGCTTATGACTTGTTAAGGTCCTGTCTAACAGGTGGTACAACATGATTGGCAAGAAAAAGTGAAAATCATCTTTCAAAAATTGTAATTCACTTTTTGTGTCACTTGTTGGATAGGACCTTAACAGGTCATAAGATGGCATGAGAGGATCCGTTCTGGATCCCAACATAAGTAAGAGCCTTGCATATAGGTAAACGAACCGAATAGGATGGTATACAAAATAACATCCATATTTGTATTTATTTACTTAGCCATATTGGTTATGAATATGGATGTATCTGGTAAAGAAGCTTGGTTATGAGCACAAACAAATCTCCATAGCAAAAATAGTAAAATAGATTAAGGACAATACGAAAGCATGAATGAAAACTAATTGAAATATACCGACTATTTTTCTTTTTTTTTTTCGAGCTTTTGTAGGGTATTGTTTTCTTCTTCATGATAGAACTGGGTTAGGGTTTTTAGTTTCCTCTTTTATTTCCATTTCTTCGTTAAATTAGTTAAGTCTCATAAAATCCATAAAAGATGGATCTAAAGACATGTTAAGGATTTTAGTTTCCCCTTCTTCTTTTTCGGTTTTTCTTTTCCACTTTATTGTGTAGGTGAGTTTTGTAACACTTGTACAATACATACGCAAATGATTCAGATGATATTGATTGGACCTAACTGCTTCTATGCCCTTGATTGTAATATTGTATACATCCATTGATTACTATGGATTTGGTAGGACAACTTAAAATTAGCTTAAAATAAGAATGACATTAGGTATCGACAGATCAGTGCCAAAGCCCCTAATATATATATATATATATATGTACACACTCATGCTGCCCATGGCTTCTGAGTTCATCGTTGCCTGTATCCCTATTAATCTAATGGAAAGTTGTACAGATTGAAGAGGAGGTGATTGAAAGAGGAAAAAATTAAAAAAAGGAAAAATAAGAATGTGTGAGCACTGATGGGGAAGAGGTTTGCTAGAGTCTAAGACGGAATAGTTAGGAGTAGCCATCGTAAAAGAGCGGCTTGGCTTCTGTGTGCATGAACCTAGGCTTGCATCAACACCGAAAAGTGATTTACACTTTTTGGGGTGTGTGCTTATCACTTTTTGGTGCTAATGCAAGCCTTGTCAGTCTCTGCACACACATTGTGCACAGATTTTGTGCACACAGAAGCCAAGCCAAAAAAAGAGTGGCTTGGCTTCTATGTGCACAAAATCTATGCACAATGTGTGTGCAGAGATTGACAAGGCTTGCATTAACACCAAGAAGATGATTTTGATTTGACAAATTTACCTTTGATTTGATGCCACACCATAAAAAATGAGGGTTGCTTCATGTCAATAATAAAGGGGGGTAAATGTTTTGTCTAGGATTTTGTATGTCCTATCATGTCCACTCACCATGGTAAACACATGATGGTTTTTTAATTTGGTGCCTCTTTTAAATAAGGAGCAAACGTTCATGTTTTTTTTAACAGTTATGGATACTAGGGCTGTAAACGGATCGAATTTACCTTTGATTTGATGTCATACCATAAAAAATGAGGGTTGTTTTTTGTCAATAATAAAAGGGGGCAAATGTTCCGTACAGGATTTTGTATGTCCTACCATGTCCACTCACCATGGTAGACACATGATGGTTTTTGAATTTGGTGCCTCTTTTAAATAAGGAGCAAACGTTCATGTTTTTTTTTTTTTACAGTTATGGATACTAGGGCTGTAAACGGATCGAATTCGAATTGGATATAGTTACATTTGCATTTGTATTCGTTTAGTTAATCGAATATCGGATTCGAATTCGAATATTTGTGGATGTTTAAAAATAGGATCCGTATTCGTATTTGTTTATTTAAACGAATTTCAAATACGAATTTGGATATATCCTATTACACTTTCTATTAGAAACTTAAGGGTTTTGTTTCACTTTTTTATATAAAATAATAATAATGAAAAACCTATTTTCCTCTTTAAATCTATTATTTACCCATAACACCAAAACAAGATAAGATATACACATTAATTTGATTGTTATAACTTATATTTATAAAAAAAATATTTACCAAATATCTATATATATAAACCTAATCGGTCGAATATTAATCGGAGCGGATGTATAAATATCTGCATCCGGTTCGTTTATAATCGAATACTTATTAAATGAATCGAATATTTAAACGAATCGGATATAGACACATCCGTATTCGTCTTAATCGAATCGAATTTGAAATCGAATACGGACGCTTAGGCGGATAGTTGACAGTCCTACTTATGTTAAATATATAGGTTCCTTAACCGCACCTGAAATTTAAAGTCCTAGAATGAGTAGCGTTGCTATGGTGATCTAAGTGGACATGGATTTTTTTTTTTTTCGTGGTAATGTGGTTACAGTAATTTGAGCACAAGGGTAGGAAGAGTTTTTAACATGGAGCACCCAAATGATCCCCACCCATCAAGGCCTTGTGTGTGATGTGTAAACTGCTTGTAATCACGGGACCCGCTTCATTTTTCTTTCTAGAACGCCCCATTGCTCCACAACACCTTCCATACATGTATGAAATTTGAGGCACAGATGAAGGAGATCAAACACATATAAGAGAATTTTGTTTTAATATTACAATGGAAATCACGTGATTCCACTCATACAATGACCGTCTTTTCTAATGTAGGTATGTCACACCATTCAGAAAAAGAAGCGGTGTCAAAATTTTCATCTACATTATTATAGATTATGCTGATTTGCATTGTTTTTCAGTTTAATTCCTTTCTGACACACCCTTCTTTCCTTTGTTGGGAGTTCACCAGTGGATACTTATTTCCAAAAAGACTAATTTGATGCCTTTGAATTCTATATAATTTGTGTTCATTTCTTTTACCCTCCATGTAAGATGAGGTCCCTTCCTTTATTACTTAATCAGTCAATCCTTGATTGACAGAGAGAGCAAATAATTTGTTTTCCAGAGACAATTGATGCTAATCAATTAAATTTGTTAAGGGCCTGTTTGGAAGCCACATGAAAAGTAGTCATTTCATTTCAAAATTTCAAGGCATTTGTACTTTGTAGCCATAAATAAAGTGATGGTTCAAAATGAACCCATTCAGATTATACTGATTAGTTAACTAAAATTTGAAATAAAGTCATCTTAGGTTTTTTATAAAATGAAATGATATATGTTATCAAGTTTAAAACTGAATGAGTTCATTTTGAACCAACACCTTGTGGCTACAAATGCCTTGGAAATTTGAAATGAAATGATTTTATTATGGGTGGCTGCCAAACACTGCCTAAGCAATTAGAGAGACAAATTTCCCCAGTAACACTGGAAGCATCAATGGGAAGACTCCAACCATAATCTCAATGCAGGACTATACAGCTCACCCTCATCCCCTGAAGCTAGGTGCGTATCAATGGATAAGCTTGATTGTCGTATCCTACATCTCTCCCTCAATGAATCTTGACAAACAATGTCTTATAGATCCAATGCATGTTGGTAGGATTACAGATTACTTGTTAGGTCAGAAACCACTGCACAAAGTTCTTTGTTACATTTTTCGTATATATATCTTTCGCTGACATGCCGTGAGCTTGTACACATTCTACTTATGCTAGAGTTCAGGATTCTCTTGCCAAGATACACAAAACCAAATAACCAATACGTAAGGATTTTTTTCCCATTGTAGGAAATTGTTATTCTCTAAGATGCTTGTAGTAAACATTGTTTCATTTGAACCCAAGAAGCTTTAACGCTCAAACTACACCTAGTTTGCTAGGAATTAGTTGCTTGAGAGTAAGTGTAGGCATGGTGTAAGATTCTACATCACCTAGTTCAAAGGGGTCCTGTATTTATATGTAAGTATCCCTCAACTTGGTTTAACGCATTTTTTTCGGGAGAGTGACCCCTTGTTGGGATGCCCAGAATTAAACCTGGGTGGAAGAGTGGTCTCATATTGAGATGCCCAAAACCAATCAATATCAAGACAGGTTGGATCGGCTTGTTAAACATGGAGACTCACAATAGGACTTGAGTTTAGTCACTACTTCAGAGTTCAGCATGGTAGAATGTTGTGCTTCTCCGACCAAAACTGTAATCAGTTACCAAATGCGAAGACTTGGCATTAAATCACCCATACTGGTTAAAGAGGATGATAGAAAGCGACTTATTAACATCACGTACGGCTCCTGTTATGTAGTACTATAATCATCTTTATTTACCCAGAAAAAAAAAATGTTGAGCTTCTCATACCAATATATTCTAGTTCGTTCAACCATCATAGTTTGAGTAGGATCCAGCAACTTGGTTATACAGCAAACCAGATTTCTGATCAGTGTTGATCTTGGACTTCAAAATGTCCAA
This sequence comes from Platanus orientalis, assembly GCA_025762735.1. NCBI lineage: Eukaryota > Viridiplantae > Streptophyta > Magnoliopsida > Proteales > Platanaceae > Platanus > Platanus orientalis. Next base: position 19,572 of record JAOXJP010234202.1, on the reverse strand, counting down.
GGAAAATGGTCATTTTTCCTGATATAAGATGTGAATTCTAATTAAGATTTAACTGTCTGGGGTGTACAACCATTATTAACAGTTGTAGTTGGTCTCGAGTTGGAGGGTCAGACTAACCTATGGTAGTACTATTGGCTAAGTTTGATATGGTCTTCATCGGAAGTTCATCTGCATTCTGCAGTTAGAAGTAGGTTCATTGAGTCCATGTAAGAAATATTGATATAAGTTCAGTGCAATGTAAAGAAGTGTGTAGGAGAGATGTGTGAGGTTGGGTAAAAATACGTTCTCTAGCATATTGAGCAGCCCTCGAACCATGAGAGTATTGGCCCCTTGGTTTCTGTGCACACAAAATCCGTGTACAATGCATGTGCAGGAACTTGGCAAGGCTTGCATCAGTACCAAAAAGTGATAAACACGCACCCTAAAAAGTGTAAATCACTTTCAGTGCTGATGCAAGCCTTGCGAGTCCCTGCACATGCATTGTGCATGGATTCTGTGCACACAGAAGCCAAGCCGGAGTATTGGATATTAAAAAAGCCATTATTAAACATTGGCCTTATCAAAGACTTAAGTTTCCATTCCTTTCTCTTATGATCACACACCCATTGGTGCCAAACCTTTTTGTTTTAAAATGAACCTACACGAGGAGGAAATAGTAATACCTTAAAAAAGGATAGATAGAAAGTCAAATATGGAGTTATGACGATGAAGAAGGGGTACTCTGCTTGAATAGCATGATAAAGCCATTCTGAGGAGGGGACTAAGAAATGGTTCGTTCAAACTAAACTTAGACCAAATACATGACACAGTCAGAAAAATAAAAGAAAATAAATCTTCTCTAACCAACCAGGGTGGAGACGATAGCCACATGGTTGGACTGGGATTACCAATCCTGATACAAGTCTGAATTAATTAAGTCAGCCTAGGATGTTATGCCCCCATTAGACAACTCCAAGCAATGGTTATGCACACCAATCCTTGCAAGCAGATTAATCATAGGGCTGCAAATGGAAACCACGTTGAATGAAATCATTTATCCAAAAAAAGTTGGCTCTAGCATTCGCTCGGGATTCTGTGCACTCAAAATCTGTGTACAATTCATGTTCAGAGGCATGTGATCACTCACATCAGCATTGAAAAGTGATAAGCACGCACCCCAAAAAATGCAAATCACTTTTCAATGCTGAAATGAGTGTTCTCAGCCCCCGACATGCATTATGCACAGATTCTATGCTCACAGAAGCCAAGCCGGCATTTAAGCGCATAAGTCATCATTCTTTTTTTATTTTTCTGGGTAAGGAGCGTAGCTCAATTTGAACTTTCTCGTGATTACAAAAATCCATTTCTAGAATGGAAGAGATTCTATGAGTAATCACTGTCATGTGAATAAAAAATAAGGTCAATTTAGTATTTTAAAAAAAAACTAATTTCTAGTTAATATAAATGTTCTAAGATGATCGCTTTACGTAAACTTGTGCATTCAAATACACTACAAAACCACGTGTTTTCCAAACATAGCCTAAAGATTAAGTTTGTATGATACTTTAAAAAAGTGTTCATTGTTTGAAGTATTGTCAGGAAACAATTTAGCTTATCTGTTCTTCTCTTCTTTTTTGGGGGGTTGATTTCAGCCTATCTTTTCTGGCCACATATTTCCAACATTTTCAAGATCAAGCTTATATGATTAAGATCATATATTTTGACTGAACTATACACTGCAAGGTGGAAATGATTGGTATCCAGAAATAGCTGAAGCAATTGCAGGTCTTTTTTAATATTAAACACCATAATGAAAGTATGAAATAAAAAAATATAACACAAAATAATTTCCATGATATAGGCTTTAAAAATATCATATTTGAAAATCATACAAATGGTTTAAAAGTGGAGATCAAAATTCCAATTATCTTACCTGTAAGGGCCCCAGGTTTCCTATCTCCTAGAATTTCTTAGTTATCAGATTCTACAGCATGAAACAGTATGAAAGGCATATAAATTTTTCTTTTTCTTTTTTTTTATGAATAAAAAGGCATATAAAATTGTCTATGACTGCTTTTGGTTGAGCAGATAGTGCAATTATGAAAGAGGGAGAGTTAATTAAGTTCAGAAAGTGTTTTTCGATAACAGAAATAAAAACTGCTATTAATCCATGGTATCGAAATTCGGTGCATACCACCCCAACTGGTCTATGATCTTCTTCATTCTTTCCTGCTGTCCCTTAGAGTCACCTAAAGCTGTAGTGAATGGGTAAACATAGGTTACCTTTGTGGCCATGGATCTGTAGGCAACCACATCTCCTTTCACCAAGAACTCTAGCACGTCGCGGCCGAAACCCCCATCAACTTCGGCTTGTAGATACTTGCCTGCGTTATCCACAATCAGTAATGATTCAAGAAACATAACGAATTAACATATGCTGATATCAGTGTCTATAGATTAGTGAAGCTGATAGCCAGAATTGATTCCCAGTTTAATAGGTAGATATGGTCATGATTTGAGTAGGACATGATAGGTAATTTGAGTATAAATCTAACAGTGCATTACATTTACATGTCATCTTTAGGGAATCATGATAAATGTTCATTCAATATAGATTAATGGTTCATCAAATCATGCATAGGCTTATCATCCTAAACAACAATTCCTCTGAGATGAATACTATTCTATATGCAGCCTCATAATGTGACATGAACACAACCAGTGGAAACCATCATCACAATAATAGCCATACAATCAATCCCTGCATAAGTTGGCTGAATTCAATCTGAGCAACTGAGCAGATGAACTCTGGGATATTAGATGCAGTCTGCAACTAGCACAGAGAAGATGAACAAGGAGAATTTGGCTCGAAAGCAAGCCTATCAGTGCCACCAGATTCTATCAAGGCATTATCAATTCTCTTTGGCATTTGATTAACCAGGTTAAGAACACCCAAGCCCCTTGTCCATGTTTTAAACAGATTGTATTTTGCCATGTCCATTGAAAAGGAAATTGTGCTGCTGACCTCTGTTATCAATAAACCTAGATGAATGAAGAGAATGGCATAATGTACCTGCAATGTTTTTGTTATAAACCCTGTTGGGTGATGTAAATGATCCCATTTAATAAATTAAAATCTTAGCTTGGGACAGGGGGGAAAGGGGGAGAGAACAAAAACAGAATGCAATCTAATTACCATCTGGGGTATCTTCAACGACCTGAATCTTTGCATTTTTCTGAGTTTTTAAGATCGCTTCCTGCAACTTCTGCAAAATGTGAAACCCAACTAGCTTCAATTCGACCCCCTTCCAACACACACACACAATAAGACAATAAGAGGAGAGAGAGAGAGAGGAAAAGAAGAAAAAAATGCCCCCAAAGCCTCTGGATAAATCAAAGTAAGAATTAATTCCATCACCTGAACTGCATTCTCCGAAGCATTATCGGTAATCATCCATGGGAATGCAAACGATGACGACCTCGGATTTGTCGATATGCAACCCGGGTTTGTCGAGGGACATGGTCTAATCTTCCTGCAAGAACACAACTTTCTCTAAAACGCTTGAAAAGTGGAAACCATAGGAGACATTTAGTAAAAAGTAAGCGAAAACAGGGGAACCCATCAAGGAACACACGATTTCTTACATACCCATCTTCTAATCCAGTCTGCAAGTTCTTAGATTGTGAAAATGGAGTAGAGGGAGGAAGAAGAGAGTTCTGAGAGTTCAATGAGGGGATTGCCAGGGAAGGAAAAGGCGAATTTAGAGTTACAGCAACAGCTAAAGAGATAAGATTGGATAGAAGACCGGTCTTTGCGTTGGAACTTAAAGAACTGGCCGTTGAATTTCGAGAGGGACGAAAGACTGCGGAATTTGAACCCTTGGAGGGAGTAGAGATCCGGGGAAATGGAGAGAGGAGAGTACTCAGACTCATATTCAAGGAAGTTATCCTTCCTCTCGTTTCGGAAGGAGATCTTAGAAACTGAATATGAACCTAATATTTTTTTTGTATGACCAAAATGCCCTCAAAACGTTATGAGCCCGTAATATTTTTTGTATGACCAAAATACCCGCAAAAAGTATCCTCCACTACAAAGTCTCAATTGCTGAAATGTAAATAGGGGTGTGCATGGGCCGGGCCGAGGTAGGCCTGTGGCTCGGCCCGCTATAGTAATTTCGGATTTAGGCTGGGCTCGGGCTTGAATATTTTTAACAATTTTAGACCGACCCTATTCCTAATTATTTTATCGAGCTTAGGTCAGCTCACAACCTATAAATTTTTCAAAAAATACCATCTTTGATAAAACTAAACTCATAACCTTCTCTATTATAAACTATCTAATGAGTTAACATATTGATGTAAGCTTGTGAGTTTCATATATATATAATGTATTTTTAAATTTAATGTCTCATTTTTAACACCAATTTTTTCATCTCAACTCTTTTTTGAACATTTAACCCTCAACACAACACGTGTCAGCTTATAATTCACCATATACATTAAAGACACCTTTTCAACATAGAACATTTTCTTTACACACACACACACAGAGTTAGGGTAAACCCGAGTCCGGCCTTAATAAAGTTCAAGCCTGGGCCCATATTGGGCCTAACTCGGGCTAAGCCTTTTAGGGCCAAATTTCAAGTTGGGCTGGGCCGGGCTTAGGCCATGCTTAGCCTTAAATGTAAGGGCATTGACGGGAAGAGCTTGAATAAACGATGCTTGAGGGGTTAAAGGAAAGAATCTTCCACAGCCAATTTGTATGTCCCTTAGTGTCCTCACACACAAAGGGTGGCATATATAGGTTAAAATGGCATTCAAATGAAAAATTAGGTACCTAAAAAAAGCAAAGCAGATTTCCTAGAGCACAACCCTAGTGTAATATCTTGTGTTGGTCGCTAGATAAGTTTCTAACTGAAGGCAAGCGCAATTATCTATTTTATATACTCCTGAGTCTTGATAGCAAGAGAGGTCCGTTGTAAAGCCTACCAGCCAAAAAAGTCTTCAAGAACAGCAACGCCAACCAAAAGACTATTTCATAACTAATGTACAAAGAGTTCCTTGGTATCAACTAATGTACATCCTTATGAATTTTTGTTTTACTTGGGTTGGGCTCAACTCTAACCCGATTGATTTTTTTACTATTAAAAAAAAAAACCTTTAAACAAATTGATTTGATCTGATTTTAGGTCAGGTTGGGGAAATCATAGGCCAATTTATCTGTCTCTCTATTAGTACTACAAGAATCAAGGTCCCCCTAGCGAGGCGGGATTTGGTAAGACAACTTATAGAGTGGCTAAAGTTGGAATGACATTGGGGTTGAGTGCAGAAAAAGTGAAATACACTTTTTGGGGGATGCTTTTCACTTTTGGCCCTAATGTGTCAGCCCTGATGTCACTCCAACTTTAGCCACTCTCTAAGTTGTCTTATCCAATCTGTTTACCCCTAGCAGATTGTTGGGTGAAGGTCAATTTTGATGGTGCGCTCTCCCAAGAGAATGGAGTAGCATGTGCGGATGCAGTAATCCACGATAGGAATGGGTCTCTTATTATGGCCAGAGCCAAGCATCTTTCACCAATTTTTGCCCTGTGTTTTTGAGCTTCATATCGCTTTTTTGCTTGGGAGCAAACCGAATTATTTTTTAAGGAGATTCATTAATTACCATCTCTTGCCTTGAACACCCCCCCTAAAAACTACCCTTACAATATAAAACCCTAATTAAGAACTACTAATTCCAAAGGAACTATTCCAAAAGAAATTCAAGAAGCAATTGATATAGAGTTGAACATCTGTAAGGCCCCTATTTAAGAAATGCAATTAAGTTTTACAGCAAAAAAAAACTGTGAATTCCTTCTTGAAAATTTTGTCCACGCTTGCTCTATTCACATGAACATGTCTTCAAATGCTGTAGCTCTTGCAGTACAAAACCTGATTAAGAACTACCAATTCCTTCTTAAAATTTTTGTCCACGTTTGTTCTAGTCACATGTACATGTCTTCAAATGCAATAGCTCATTTCTTATCTCCCTATAGAGCTATTCAGAGGAAAACGAGCACCAAGGTTTCATTCAATAGCTACTTGTGTTTTGGCAGCTTGCTTTGCTTATATGCATGATTTCCATTGATCAATGTTCTACTTGTTAGATTTTGGGATGAATCTTGAGACCACAAATCACTTGCAAAAGCTATCAAGTTCATCAAACTCATGCAACATATTAGGGATGGATTTTAGGGTCTTTAAGTTAAGATTGAGCCATTGGGCCTTATCACATCTATACATTATTTACATACTTAATTAAAGGATCAAGCTAGACGTAGTTCTTATCAGATCAATCCTAGATGTAGAGGCATCGTTATCACGTAGTTCTTAATGAGGGTTTTCCACTTTTATATGCAGGGGACCGTGATTAAGCTAACATCGGGATACAACCAAACTCATACTCAGTTCTATTTCTCAACGAGATGCACTCCCCAAAAAGATGTATACCTCACATGCAAACTTATAACCCAAACGACCAGGCATGAAAAAATAAGTAATAAAACCTATCCAAAATTCACTAAATTTGTGATCGAGTTTTCCCTTGATAAGTGATTATCATATATTAAAATTGAATCAAGAAGGATAACATATTCAACCGTGTAGAGGTTTTCCTATAAAAACACATTCTGATTAAGGTGATCCTCAACCCAATGATACAAAGGAAAAATGTTTTCAAATGAGTTGTTTATCCAAGGATTCCAATAGAATTAGTGTTCTATAACACACACCCACAAAAGATTGAAAATATGAGAAGAGATGTCTTTTGTCAATGGATGCCTTCTCCCTTTTTCTCCTTCTCTTTTCTCTTATTTTGTTCCAATTTGTTCTTTGTCCAATTCATTCAACACTTGGCTCATATGGGTTTTAACCCACTTTTATCATTTATAATGATGATAGACTCCAATCCCATCTCACCTACCACCTATATGTGTCTATATTTTGGTAGACATCAATTAAGCTCTCTATTCGAGACTAGGCTTGTTCCAATGTGAATTGACGAACTCTGCACAAATTGACTTTCTTTACAAGCTATCAGACTCATTCACAAATCCATCTCATTCTTGAATCTAGACCCTATCATATTCAATGGAAAATCCTAGTTAGTAGCCAATCCCAATAGGCCTACCATTCATAATTAATCCGAATTTTGTAAATATTCATTTAAAGCATCAAAAAAGAATCTTCCAACTCCAATGTGACGATGGGTACAATAAAAAATACAAAATGTGCCTTAAGTGCCATTTCTCCCAAGTCCTTGTCCATGCCTGAATACATGCACGTGCGTGTAGGTAAGGTGCATAGTATCTTGCTACACCACCGTTATATGAAAGAATTCTCTCAAAATACAAAAGGTGCAGAGGTTTTTATTTGATAAACTATTTGATTTTTCCATTCCCAACCATGGGATTCAATATTTAGAAGACAAAAAACAAAAATTTTGAAAACAGTGTTTGAAAGAGGAGAGAAGCAAAACCTTGGAAAGGCATTCGTTTTCAACACTAAGCCCCCCCCCCTCCCAAAAAAATAAGGGGTTCATGGGCATATCAAGTACTCTAATTCCTTTAAAACCTAATTATCCAAAAAAACAAAATACCCTAATTCCTTTAAGTCCTAAAATCCTAACACATGATCCCAACAGACCTAGGTCAAACCCCACCCAAGGGACGTGCTCAAAGCTAAGCCTAGATGCTGGATATTATTATGTAATATAACTATGGCTCGCATGTGCCCATAATAGATAACTATTATATAAAAATACATTAAGGCTGTGTTTAACAGCTACTTATAATGAAATCATTTCATTTGAGTTTTCCAAGGCTTTTGTAGCCACGATAGAATGGTTTGTAATGAACTCATTCAAATTTGTAATAATTTTTGTTTGATGACATTAGTCATTTCATTTTATAGAAAAACCTTTGATGACTTCAATTCTAATTGTAGTTTACAAATCAAGATAAATTTGAATGAGTTCATTATGAACCATCACCTCATGATTACAAATGGCTGCCTAACAGGTTATAAATAACTAGTTACTAGTCTAAAATATCCCAAAAACAAATTCCTACCTCTTAATTGTTAAAAATCCAAACTTTTAAGCACTTGAGGCTTAAAGGGAATGCAATCTTCACACCAAATATGTCAAGTAATATTCATATAAAAAATGTCAAATAGTAATATTCATAAAAAAAATGTCTAGTAACCAAAAGTATAAACGTTCAAAATTGACCACCAATGGTTGGTTCAACCTGGATCCTCATCATCATTTTCTTCCTAGAAAACCTTTCTAAGGAAAATTAACAATGTCAAACAACTAAGAAACGTGTTTAGATAAGTTGACTAGTCACTTGACTGGTCCAAGGATCGATCTTGGCACTACATGGTCCAATGTGAAGTTTGAGTATCTTGAAATATAGTCTTGAAGGACAAGATAGTTAGTGCATAAATCCATTCTCATCTACAACTGAGATACTAATGAATAGCATTACTTAATAACCTTTAATAAATACTTTTTTTCGTTAGATGCTCTAGTATACTCTATTCTTACCCAAAAGAAAATTCTATTAGTAGTATTAAATATTAATACATATTATATTCATATCTTTGTGATATATAAGTGAAGTTTTATAATTATTTATATTGAGAATTCTTTTTGCAATATAGATATCTATATATTATTTTATATATTTGTTCTTATGTTTTTATCGTAAACGTTTGTCTTTTACATATGAAAAATCTATAGAAAACTTGGTGCATGTTAAACAGCTGTTAGGTAATAAAAATGTATCCCACATTGTTAGTTATTACAACAACAATAACAACAAACAGCCTTATCCCAATCATTTGGGGTCAACTACACGTATCATGTTCTATCATTCCACTATGTACATTGTTACTTATTAGAACTTTAAAACAGTTTAAAATGTTCCTTTTATTTCCTTTTATTTATTTATTGTTCAAAAATCAATTTGCATTTCAATATTTGAGACATTGAATTATTGTGGAATCAACATGATTTTAGTGCTATGTTTGTCAATTTCATAAGGCCATGTTTAGCAGCACCAATAATATAATCATCTCATTTTAAATTCCCAAGGCATTAGAAGCCATAACGTGATGGTTGAAAATGAACTCATTTAGATTAAACTGATTTGTTAGTGGATTGATTTTCATTCATAGCAAAAATATGAATGATAACATTTATAATTTTGTTTTATAAAAAACCTAAGAAGACTTCATTTCTAAATTTAGTCAACAAATCAATATAAATAAAATTGAGTTCATGAACCATCACCTTATGGCCACAAATGCCGGGAATTTAAAATGAAATGATTTCATTATAGATAGCCGCCAAACACGCTCTAAATATCTCACAAATTGACCCAATTAAGGATGATAAGAAATAAGACAATTTTATGATATGATCTCTGAAAACTTTGACCCTTATGCTTTCTTTATAGCAAAAATAAGATATCTACGATTTAGTCTTTGTCACAAATAAAACTAATTAATGAACACAACTTACATAAGTAGATTCACACATTAAAAATCCCAGGTTCGCGAATTATAGTGAATTGACCTTGCAAATTTAACAAATTGACCTTCCAAACATAATAAATCAGTGTTGCAAGTCGTATAAAAATAAGTGTCAGTTAATTACATTAACTAATGTTGGATCCAATCCAAGTAAATGAATTTATAGGCCAACATCACATAATGCTAGCGTGGGTACCCTCTCTCCTGAGCGAGTGGCCGCCAGTTGTTTGAGTCCTGCTCTATGAAATGGTTGTATGCAAGTCCGATTGGTCCTACCAAAAACATCTTTCATATTGTTGGATGACCAAACACAACGTTACAGTCAAAACATATAGATACACTGTTACTTACGTTGACAAACCCTCCTGATTTCTTAGTTTTTTAGAAAATTGGCATATGTCTTTCTCCCTCTTTAATTTCCTCTCTTTTAGTTGGATTTTAAATGGTTTGTCGGTGGTTACTTTCCTATCCCTATTTTTTCTTACTCACATCATATCCCAATTTTTTCAGGATCGGTTTATAAACGCTTCTCTTAACAAATGTTCATCACTGCTCCTTGTTAGGGGTGAACTCATCAGTGTTGAAAAGTGATTTTCACTCTTTTGGGAGGTACATATTCACTTTTTGACGCTAATGTGTCCACTGCCTGACAAGAAGCAGTGGTTAGCATTCGTTAAGATGAGCATTTTTTTTCGTTCACTATTTTTTCACTTGCATCTCTTTTATATGTATTTCTTCTCACTCACGTCTCTCTTTTAAAAACTATCACGTCTACTACTTTCAACTCTAGTTTCTCTTTTAAAATCTTACATACACAAGATTATAGTGGATGAATTTACTTGTTAATCCATTCAAGAGGTTAACTTCTCTATAGTTGGAAAAAGGCATTGGGTGGGAAAGTGGAAAAGATCTTCTGTAGTTAAAAAAGGACACGGTATCCTCTGCGCCCCATGAAGCTTTTGGGATGTCCCATCACCCCAAAAGTGAATGGATCCCACCCCCTGTGTCTTGTCTCATGAAGCGTAGCAGTGGACACCAAACTTTAAAAAGTTCAGTGCACGCCAAGTTAGATAAAAAATTCTCGTATGCATTGAACACCACCGCAGGGTTTATTAACTGTACAAGATATTCTGGCTTCAAAATTGTGAATAAGAGTTAAAAATATTAATTAAATAAAAAATTGATCACGTGGATGTGGTCACCATCACACAATTCAATGTGTATGGTGGCCCACCAATTGAAACAATTACACGGATGGGTTGCCGTCCGTGAGTGAGTTGATGACAGATTTGAAAATAATTAATAACTAATCACAAGTTGTTTTCATGAGTTAACCCCAGCCGTGTTTCCCGGATCATATCCTTCTGTGTCCACAGACGCCATTACAGTCCATAGCATGCCACGTATACGCTCGTTATCACTCGGCACCTTGACATGAAAACCAAGTGCTAAACAATAATAAAATAAGATTAGTAAATAAATAAATTATAATAATATTTGATTAACTAAACAGACAAGCCTAATAAGCGATTACTTTAAAAGTTGACTCCATGATGGCGTCAGCCCTTCCATGAGTTGTTTGTTTTAAGGGAAAGGATCTGCTGCACCCAAAACGGTATGTTCCCTCATGTCTCACACACAAAAAATCAGGCCCAAGTGATTAAAACTGTAAAAGTAGTCTTCAAACGAAAAAAAAAAAAAAAAAAGGGTACCCATAAATGGGTTTTTAGGGTTAAAACCATTAAAAAAATGCGCTCAATGGACATTTGCTCTTTTTTAAGAGCCGTCATATTAACAAAACAAAAAAATTCACGTGTCAGTTTATGATATGGGGATACCGGGGAATTTACTATATTGGGTGTAGCAGATTCTTTCCCTTGTTTTAACGTAATCTCTCACGCCTATATATATAGTTAATAAGGGTTGTCATTCAGTGAGAGAGGGTCCCACAGATGATGTTCCAATAAACTGCTTAATAACCCAGACACACCCTATGCCCCAGCTTTTGTTTGGCATCACAATCAATGCTAGCCATTGGAGGGATGAAAAGAGGCCCCACATCGTTTGTAAAGCCTGTGCGAACGATTGCGTGTTGTCCTGGCCTTGTTGTTCCAAAAGTAACTGTAAGTTATATATTTAATTTTTGCTTCACTTGATTTGTTTGTGAGCGAAAGTGGAGGTTCGTAGCATAAGTTGGTCCTTCCTTATCGAATTGGTATTTTATACATAAACTTTGCATATTTTCCTAAATAAAAACATACAAAATAGCACTACAGTTAAGATGTGTGAATTTATTAAAAACATATAATAATCAAATGAAGAATGATTGTCTGTGATGATACAGACCTCCGTAGGTGTGTCATTGATTGACACATGTTGCCTTTTTGAACTTGATGTCTCTTTTTGGACACCTACTTTTTCAGCCGAGCAATTTTTTGAACATTTGTAACCCCAACACAACATGTGTCAGCTTTTAATTCACCATAGATGCTATAGAGACTTTTTCATCACAGAACACCTCAGGATAATCAAATGAGAAAGGATGTTTTATTCAAGATGTACCTTTGCCCCCTCAAAGGGGGTGTGGGTTTGCATGGGGTTAGGACTGGGTTGCCTGAAGCTTGATTTGACTGACCCAAAAATTGGGTGGGCTGGACAGGTTAAGTTTTGGGTTGGGCCAGATTCGGGTCTAAATATTTAGCCTGAACTAATTTTTAGGTTGGGCTCGGGCCCTAGTTATTTTGGTTCGGCCCAGTCTGGATTGAATAAAATATGAAATTGGTTCGAAACTCAAAAAAAAAAATGATTTTTTGATTAAAGTTTTTCATTGGATTAATTTGGATGGTGAAAAAAAATTATTATTAAAGCTCTCAAACTTCTACCAATTTAAATGGTAAAAATGTAAAAAGGTTTAGTTGTTAGAATAAAGAAAATAAATTTAAAACATTTACCAACAAACATAATTTTGGTTGAGTGGTTAAGGATATAACATTTTTGTATTTTTATGTTTCCATTCTATTTCAGGTTTAAGTTGCTTGAACTTGGCCCAAATAATTACAATGAACTAGGCTCGAACTGAGTTCAGGCTCGAGTTAGACTTGGGTTGGGGTTTTATACGTCCAGTTGAACTTAGGTTGACACTTACCCACCCTAATCTAACCCAATAGACAACCCTCCATGGGGCCACACATCCCCCTGAGAGGGGGTAAACAATACATCCTAGACAAAACATCCTTTCAGTAGTCAAATTATATAATTTTTTAAATATTGGGATAAAAATATGAAAGATTTCTGATTATACGTATTTCACTTGAATAGAGATAGCCACTATGATTACTATTTTATAGGATATTATGATAGAATTCTTTTTCAGTAAACTAAAATAAAAATATATAATAATCAAATAATATGATTTTTTAAATATGGGAAAAAATATGAAAGAATATATATATATATATACACACGACTTTGTATTTTAATAATAAACTTTCGATAAAATCTCTTTTTAATGAAATCTAATTATATTTGTCCTATGTTAAATGTGTGTGTGTACTTTATCTAGGTATACAATATCATAATTAATTAGAAATTTTTTTTGTCTATTAAAGAAAGAAAAAAAAGACTATTTGAATCAATAGAAGAGGTATAAGAGGATATTATAGTATTTACACAATCAGCATTCTACATCCTCACTTGACTGCAACAGGTGATCTAGATTCCTGATTGATGATTTGTTCTGTAATAGTAAAAAAAACCCTAATATTAGCTATAGAACATGCAGTTTAAGTAATTTTGAAGGCTCAAAGGCATGCTTTTATGTGCAAACGAGCTGTGAACCATCGGTCTTACCTGATCAAGTGCATCTGTTAACTGGGTTTGAATCTAATCCTTTATAGCTCATTTGCATGTAAGGATGTGCTTTTTGAATCATTTTCTAATTAAAAGATCAAGTGGCTAGATATTACTATAAAATGCGAAATGAATTGTTTTAGGGTTTTTGTTTCTTTAATTATAAGTATTTCAATGCATTACGTTTGCCCTTTAGAAGTTGTTTTCTCCAACAAACGTAAACTCATAAAAACTTCTTAAAATTTTACTTAATTCTTTATAGTTCCGAAAGAATGTTTGATTTTATATAAAACTTTTTTATCACCCGCTTTTGTTTTATATGAATTCCAAATTTCAGAAAGAAACTAACTTTTTTCCATGGCTTTCTCTAGTTATCGATCAACACACATCTAAGCAAGATCCATTTAAAATAGACATTAAAAGAGGAAAGACCCACCTAGAACATAATAGCATTTTCAGTAGTTAACCTATAGGATGGAATTTTATTTTATTTAAAATTTTTTTTATTCCTTTCTTTCTATAGGAAAGGATGTACTTTGAGTTTTGTGCTAAAAGAGTTGGCACAACCAAGAATCTTAGGTTTTGAAACAAAAGAATATAAGATGTTCTGTCCAGCATTGTACCTTTGTCCTCTCACAAGGAGCTGTATCCTTTATGCCACCTTGTGGCACAGATACAAAGAAGGTGCCTCCGTCTGTGGCTCACCACAAAGTGGTACAGAAGGTATGAGTCCCTTTCACAGGGGGTGTGAGTCCCATACACCCCTGTGAGAAGGCAAAGGTACAATCCTGGACAAAACATCCTTTCGGAATTCACAATTTCGCACAACTAGAGAATCTTGTAAGTGGTAGCTTACATGGGGAGCCAATCATATCACAAATTAGATTTTTGGAAGTTCAATAATCAGAATTGCTAGGGTATGAACAAACTATACATGCAAATTTTTGCTCTGATACCAATTGATATGTACCTAAGATCTTACTGGGTTATATTATATAAAACATAACTAAAAAAATGAATAACAACCTTGAGTTAACATATTTTTTTCCTACCTCAATAAAAAGTCCTACCAAATATATTCCAATTAGATCCAACTCTTTTCCTAATTTAATCTCAATTCAATTTCAAATCTAACCTGCAGTCTAAAATGACTTTTTCCTTGTTATTCAGCATTTGCATATTCTGTCCAGGATTTGGGCTCCATGATGGTATCTTGGACACCAAGGGATGATCTTAAATAAAGCAATTAATTGTCTCTCATAAAACCCTAAGGTTGTAGGAGCGGTTAGAGTTAATATACATGTAAATTTCAACACTCCCCTTAGGAGGGACATTCCTAGACAATGAACATGGGGAGCTAGATGCGAGTCCATAGAATGTGCATAAAGAGCCTGAGAGAATAATTATGTTCATGGAGAGATTTGAGCCCACAACTTAAAACCTTCTCTGATACCATCTTAAATAAAGCAATTAACCATCTAAGTTTTTTATGAGAGGTTAAAGTTATTTTACTTGTAAATTTCAACAGATGACACATGGAAGAAAATGAGTGGAAATAGATCTATCCATTTTCTATCTACACATTTTCTTTCATGTATCATTTCCTGGTGTCTTAACAAAAGATTTGTTTCCAATGTATTATGATTTAGGGGTGGCAACGAGTTGAGCTTTGCCCAACTTTGCTCGGACAAGGCAAAGTTCAAGCTGAGCTTGTTAGCCAAGAAGAAAAAAAAGGTCCAATAACCTAACGGTCCATTAACCTAATTTGTAAATATATAAAGTCTATGGTAACACAGGCCTATGTAAGCATCCTATTGGTTGAAACATGATGTGTTTTTGAATTTGGTGTCTTTTTTTTTTTTTTTACAGCCGAACACATTTTGAACCCCAAACACAATGTGTCAATTGATAATTAATTCACCATAAAAACAACAAACACTTTGTCATCACCAAACATTTTCTTTTATATATTAACCAATCCAAGTTTTTAATGAGCCGAGCTTTTTGTGAACTTAGCTTAATGAAGCTTGGCTCAAGCTTACTTATAAAACAAGCTCAAATCCAGGTTCAGGCTCGGGTTGGTGAGCTTAAAATGAGGTTCAGGCTGAGCTCAGCTTGTTGCCACCCGTATTATTTTAGTCCTAAGGCATTAGGGGCATTGGTTAGACTTTTGAGGCCTGATCCTCCGCACTGGAACAAGGTGCCCCCTCTCACAGAGGGTGTGTGCCCATACACTTTGTATCTAGGGCTCATGGCCCCTTTGCAAGGGCACACCCTGCTCCTGGAGCAGAGGATTTACTCGCCAGATTTTTTAATGATTGGTGTCAACTATAACACCACTTTAGAAGTTTAAATCATGGAAGTAGCAGCTTGGCCCACTTAACCAATTTTTCCTGAAAAATTTGAAATCGTTAGGTTTGACTGGTTCTGACTCTTATTTTTAACAAATTTCTAGAAGCTTTACGCTTTCTATAAACCGGACCTCAAGCTATAAACCGGACCCTTGAGGTGGTTTTTCAAACCACACCTAGTTCGATTGCCTGGTCTAATCCAATTTTCAAAATTTTGCACGAACCAGAAAGCCCTCTCGGTATTAATATTATTTCTTTCCTTTCTTGTCTCTTGATTGGTGGGCATTGGACCATCCACCGTCCGTCCGAATCAAACTTTTGGATGCTCGTTGTTGAGGAAAAGGTTGTTTAGGTGAGTCGCTTAGATTTATTTATTAGGTGACATCTCCTTTTTCAACTCAACCGGGATGGCCTTGTGTTCAATTTACTTATTCACGTGTGTTATAAGACCCACATTTATGGGATAGTTTACCTAGCAGTGGTTTTGGTATGCATTGAAACTTTTTAAAGTTCTAATAAGCTCATAAAAGGAGTCCCCGGTCCATGGGTCATCTTTAATAGACCGGATCCTCTCCTGTCCTTATGAGTTGTTAAGGTCTTGTCTAACAGGTGGCAGTACATTATTGGAGGGAAAAAGTGAATTATAATTTTTGAAAAAAATACAATTCACTTTTTCCCACCAATCATCTCTTGCCACCTATTAGACAGGACCTTAACAGGTCATAGGCCGGCAGGAGAAGATCGCTTCGGCCTCTTTAAAGAGATCGGGCAACCTTTGTGTCACGACTGATGTATAGCAAGGAAAACATCTCAGAATTTTTGTAATTCTATAGGCTTTTTAAATATAGTAGGGCCTGCCCGTATATTTACAAAAACAGATGTGATGATGTCTTCTTGAGGATGATATAAGCATAGTTTTGAGAACGGTCATTAAATCAGAAAGGTGGACCGTACTGGTCAACAGGATTCGACCATCGGCTTATATTATCTAACTGCAGCTCATTTCAAACATAAGTAAAAATGTAATGAAATAGCAAAAAAAATAAAACAATTCATAATGCATTAGAAGGCTTATGTCTGGGCTTCTAATTTTTAAACATACCAAAAAATAAAATAATTCTTGGAAAATGGGATAAGAATTTGGAGAAACACATTTCGTTTTTTTTTTTTTTCTTAATTTGTAAAATAAATAAAAACTGATTGGTTTTATTAGAACTAGGTTTGTAAAAAAAAAATCAACCATTTTTATCAGTTTTGACCAGTTTTCTCAATTATATGTGGTTTTTGGAAGATTACGGTTTTGAGTTTCTATAGAACTGTTTGTGAATGAATAAAAAATGTTTACCTTAATGAATGCTAACCACTGCTTCTTGTCAGGCGGCGGGCACATCAGCGCCGAAAAGTGAATATGCATCCCCCAAAAAAGTGAAAATCACTTTTCAACACTGATGTGTTCGCCTTTGACAAGAAGCAATGATGAGCATTTGTTAAGGGAAGGCTCATAAACCGATCCCGAAAGTGGCTATAGCTAACTCTCCTAGTACACCCTCATGATCCTTTCTTGACAGTTATGTTAACGTTCTGCAAATTTTGGTGGTCAACACCTGGTGAAAAAAATTAAAAGCCCTAACTTTCACCTTTTCATTTTTGTTGATTTTTTTGCCACATCAACTGCTAGAATTTGTAGAAAGTTAACATTTCCCGTCCCTCCTGGACAATAAATGTGGGAAGCTAGGTATGAATGTGCACACATGTGCACAGAAAACCCAGGAAAATAATTGCGTCCATAAGGAGATTTGAACTCAAGACCTAAAACCTGCTTTGAATGTCCATGGGGAGATTTGAATTCATGACCTAAAAGCTGCTCTGGTACCATCTTAAATAAAACAATTAATAATAACAGTCTCTCCTGTTAAAGTTAATATACTTAATATATTTCAACACTCCTCTTTTGGAGAGTGCTCATTGGAAGACTAATTGTGTCCATGGAGATTTGAACTCACGACCTAAAACCTGCTCTGATACCATTTTAAATAAAACAATTATTCATCTTTCCAAAAACCCTAAAGTAGTAGAAAATGTTTAATATACTTAATATATTTCAACATAGCTAATTACTAACAACTAAAAATAACCAAGTGAAGTCTAGCACCGCTTAAATGAGCACACAGTTTTGTTTAATGAAATGAGCTGGGCTTGAGGCTTAGACTGGACTAACAAGCTGCAAAATTGAGCTCACATGGCTCATTGTGAGTAAAGGTAGCTTGACATGGTTTTGCTTATATATATATATATCCTCGATCATCCATTTCTTTAGTAGGGACGTACATTGGGTTGAGTTGATCAACCCTAGCCCAACCCAAGGGACCAAACCCGCGTACCTAACTCAAAAGCAAGTCTTACTATAAGACTTGCTATTTCCCAATTATTCGTCTTTTGGTAAAATATTCCTAACTATTCCTAAGCACCAATAAAACTAACCTTAACCTTCCATCTCCATTCCTCAATTTATAACAAAACAAGTATTTCATATCTATAACAAATGGGGATGATGGCTCACCTCATGGGTAACTTCATTGCTCAAATTGTAGTACATGATCTCAACTACCCAATAAAAAAGAAAAAAAAAATTCCAATCGATTGGATATTTAAATGACAGATATCTGACTGATGGAAATTTTGTCCACAATGATTGAATGGTTCAGATCCAAAAAATAACATAATCACATACTCATGTAAGCTCAATCATCCTTATTCAAAAGTTTCAGTCCTCTCAAAGTTACATTTCTTTAAAAGTTATATTGAATGACAAGAAGGGTTGACGACTTGTGTAATGACATATAAGAATTTGTTCATGGTAACTTCAGATTCCAGATTGTTCTTAATGTTCAAAGTTGTTTGGCTAGAAACATAAGTTCATTTATCGAGTTTAGTTAAGTAGATGCAAATTCAAGGCAAATTTACACAAAACCTTACCCATTTTAGTATGGGACTGGTCCAAACAAGGATTATCTAGCCTTTGAGCTGAATCGTGTTGAATTGTGAGAGATCGGAGATCATATTCACAGTTTTCTATTTTTTTTTTTTTGGGTAAATAGTCATAGAGTTTTCAAGCCCACCTATCGCTAATAATTCAAAGCTTATGATGATAATGATGTCTAGAAATGATTATTGATGAATAATTTCATGACAAATTAGATAGGAAATCAAAAATGCTGTCCAAGAAATGGGTGCTAGTTCGGATTAGAATAACCTCAACCCGAACCCAACTTCGCCCGACCTGATCTCCATCTGCCAAATTATCAAAGAACCTGGCTAACCCATTGGCTTCCCTGAGCTCGGATTGGCATTTCCAATCTTACTAGTCAATGTCCCAGGGTTGAACACCCTAAACCGGTCCGACCCATTGGTAGAGAACCAAAATAGGAATATAGGATAGCTTCAAGAACTCATAATAGAATAATTGCGCAAATGTTCCTTTCTCCCAATCAAGAATCACTATGACCTTTGGATGTGACGAGAGATGCTTTGGGGTCAATAATGCAGAGACTAGAAAGCTGAGGTCCAAAGGGATGGATGGGGTCCCTTAGGCGCTTTCGAACTTTTATGAGTTGTAATGAAAAGATGCAACAGAGATGGAATGTCTCCAAAAAACACTTACAGATATGGTTAGCAGTTCATAAGAGCCCTCTGACAACCAACTGTAGATGTTAGGATCTGCATACCACCTTCTCATTACTTCTTGACGGTTGTTGTTCACCTCATGATATGCTTAAAACAATGAGAGCCATGACTCGTGACACACCAGAGTGTATAGCAC
>JAOXJP010234200.1:0-10196 GCA_025762735.1 Platanus orientalis | reverse complement strand
TTGACCTGGGTGGAGGTAGTAAAGAGGGACATGGCAGCTTGTAATTTAACAGCAGATAAGACCCTAAACAGAGCGGAGTGGAGGAACAGGATTTGTGTAGCCGACCCCAAATAGTTGGGATAAGGCTGTTTGTTGTTGTTGTTGTTGTTGTTGTTGCAATTCACTTTTTCCCGCCAATCATCTCCTGCCACCTATTAGACAGGACCTTGGCAGGTCATAGGCCGGCAGAGAAGATCCTTTGCGGTTTTTTTTATACTTTTAACCCCATACAGACCATTTGACAGCCCATGGTGTAGTCACCCATTTAGTCACAGTAAATTTGTTCCCACCAATAACCGCCAAAACCAACACCTCCATTTCCCATGCTCATATTGCATAACCAACACCATCTTTTTCCCTATGTTTGGCAGGGGTGTGTGCGATGGGTCCTAGCTGGGCCTTAGTAAACCTGAGGCACGGCCTGACAATATATACAATAGGCTTGGGCTGAGACAAGGCTTGGAAAAATATAGATTATAAGGCCCTAGCATGGCCCAGCTTCATTCTACAGGCCTTGGATCCATCCAATCTATAGGACCTAACATGGACCTACTTTTATCTACAAGCCTTGGGCCCATCCAAGTCCATCATATATATATATATATATATATATATATATATATATATATATATATATTGGCCAAAAGCAATTTATGATATTCTATGGATTCCCATGATAGGACCTTAGAAATCATGTGTTAATACATTGGGGTTTGCATCATTTGAGAGCTTTTGGTGCCATGAGTAGGTTATCCTTGGCATGGTTTACTTCGATGTTTCCAAAGGGCTTTTCACTTGAACTTTTTCAGAAGTTTTGGGAGAATATGAGATGTTTTGTCATATCATTTGTAGCATTTAACATGAAATGGTTTTAATAGCATAAACATCATATATGTCTTGGGGTGGGTATAAGCATCTATATTTCCTTGTTAATGTTGGGATCCTATGTGTGATTTATCTCTTTGGTTTATGGAACTATTTATGGGTTAGTACACATAGATATCTTTCACATGGCATATTTATACATGAGTTATTTTACTAATACATGAGTATGAATTTGGTATTGGTTTTGAAAATAGGGAATTAGAATGATATACCCCTAAGTGGGATAATGCATGAATGATGGCTGCCATTGGGCGAAGGGAGCTATATACTTGCCTAGTGATAGCCATTTAGAGAAGGGACACTAGTTTTCTAGTGATGACTACCATTAGGTGAAGGGGTTGTATACTTTCCTAATGACCGTCATTAGGTGAAGGGGCTATATACTTGCCTAGTGATGATCGCCAATTGACAAAGGGACACTAGTTGTCCAGTGATGACAGCCCTTAGACGAATGGGCTATATACTTGTCCAGTAATTGCCAATTGACGAAGGGACACTAGTTATCCAATGATGACTGCCCTTAGTCAAAGGAACTATATACTTGTCTAATGATTTCAGGTACCTGATCACTGGGTTACATTAGTAGGTAAAGACGGCCCAACTCTTGGTTTGATTATATTAGAACTCCATTTCGATTATTTGGTTTGGACTCTGATTTGGATTTATCGGGATCTTGGTTGGTTTATTGGTACTTGATGATGGTTAGTATTTATATTATCATGGATTTTAGTTGGTGGCATCTATCGAATCTTCTTACTTTACATGTAGTTATTTATCTTGGTTGATGGCACACAACATATAGCTGTAGCATATACATGTTTTGGGTCCATCTTGGCTTGAATTATTGCTTAGTTTCTCTAGGCATAGGCATACTTAATTCTAGTAGAGATACATGCATATTATTGTTGATGTATGTGCTTAAGTACTCTGTTTCCTTTCTTTACTTTGGTTCACTCTATCTACTATTATATATCCTTTTGCTTCTTCTTTGTGTTGTATAAACTGCATACCCTCTTGCTAAGCCCATCAAGTTTACCCTAATTAGTACCACCCGTAGATGTGTAGGCGTAGAGGTTGGACTGCACCTTAGGACGAGAGAGAGGTGGTTGGAGATTGGGCAATGGGACTGAGATGTTGCGTATTTAGTACTTTTTAGAGATGTGCCATATTTAGTACTTTGTTTGATTGAGACGGGGCCCTTCGTGGGCAAGACTTGTATATACTTTATAGGCGAGTGTAGGCCCTTTTATATTGGATGTTTATGAGATGTTTTAGACATGATGTTTATACATTTTCATTGCTCTTGTTTAGATTATGTCATCGATATTACTATTCTGCTGTGATTGTGATATGTTAGAAATAAACTTAAATGTATGTGGCTTAATCGACAAACTTGAAAGGGAAATCTATTATTTGGAGTGTGGTTTGAATAGGTAAGAGAGTTGATGACCCACTTTGAGCACATTGGTTTCCCTGTGTGAGAAATGGGTTTGGGGCGAGTCATTCCCATGTCACAGATCTAAACCCAGCCCACTTCATAGCTTGCGGATTTAGGTTGTGAGAGTTCCTCCTACCATGGGGGTCTTGGATTTTGCCTTCTTCTTTCTTTGCAGTTTAGTTTCACGGGGAGCTATCTTGCCAGTTCGAAACTAGAATGACAAATTATTTTATTTGAGATATCTGATTTTAATTATTCATTTACTTAAGCCAAAAATATTTAAACAAATGATAGATCATACAAGTAAATTCATGTCTAATTGCTGAGTCATAATTTTTGAAAAAATGAAAATACCTTTATTACATATATATTGAAAATGGTTACAAGCATAGGTACATCGACCTTTTGAGGAAAAACAAAATGATACATAAAACTTAGAGCCCTAGGACTGGGAGGTGGTGGTGGGGCTCCCAATGGTTCGTAGCCTAGAGTCAAGACTTGATCACATAGGTCTTAAATCCATTCTAACCTCTAGTGGGTCTGCGAGAAGGCCATAGTATTGCTACGCTTGAGTTCGGTGCCAAGATTAGTGTGTGAAGCCCTAAGATCATTGATTTCACCCCTTAATGTGTTGATGAGTTCAGCTAGAGTGTTGTTTCCTTCATGATAATTATCCTTTGACACTTTGGCCTCAGTACACATGGTAGATTTGGTCTAAAGGGATGCACAAGTAGTCCTAAGTGAAGCATGAGTTTGATGATGTCGAGCTTTCTCATTTGCAAGATCACGAAGAGCTTATTCTAGCCTTAACTCAATTTGAGATGGCCCACTTTGTGAAGGAGAAGGTGCCTCCAATCAGATCTTCTTGCTTGCATAGGTGGTAGCAGGTGTTGCTAGTGGTGTTGGCCTGATGTTGTGAATCCACGACTCATAGGGAAGTGAAACTTCTGGTGTCTTGGTAGACACCAAAGGCAAATGCCAAGTAGTACGAGTATGTGAACTGTCCCAGAGTGCAACTAGTTGAGACTAGACTTGATCAGGTGTCTAATAATTGAGCTTGTGGACATCCCTATAAACTATTGCAAATTTAAACAAATCTTGACAGAGGGTGAATTAAAGGAGTACTTAGCTGACACATAAGGTGTTCTTTGGCATAGCCTTGTAAGAATCATGTATGTGCAATTTTTTGGGAACATATGTGAATAACAAGCTTTGTACCACTTGACTCGCTACATGATAGTTTAGAAAGTAGATCGAAAAAGATTCCTTGATAATCTGTTGGTATCATTTTCCCTGAAGGAGCTTAGATTGGAGTGACTTTACGAGGAATAGACGAGGGTAAAGTAAAGATGTGTCCGTGAAGCTAAACTTGTAGGAAAGCTGGACAACCATATAATTGGCCATTGCGTTGTCAAGAATGATGGGATAAGCTAGATATAGTTTCCATGATGATCATAGGGGCTAAAGTTTTCCCCTCTAAAAGTTGACTAAGAATGCTAGAAAGGACCCACTAACATGATGACAACTATGGGATAGAAGAAGCTACCCTAGAACTATCAAAGTGAAAGCCTTAAACTTGGCAGGGTCTGAGAAATCTCCGGTCTTCTTCCAACCTCAATCAAGTAGCAGATCAAAGGGACAATGTAGAAAATCACTAGAAGTTTCTTTAGGAAGGAAGACCCTTGAGACATTGAGGGTAGATTGGAGATTTTTGAAATAGATGCTTTTAGGAGTGGGAAAAATTGCCTCTGTATGATGATAATGCTTCAGGCCTAAGAGGGATTCCAATTCCTCAATTCTTGTTTTTTAAGGTTAATTAAATGTCCCTTTTCTTGTTTTCTTCTTTTTTTGTTTTTTTTGTTTTTGTTTTTGAGAAAGGGATTAGAAAACTAGTTGATTCTTATGATTAGATCTTGTTTGGGACCACATTTTGTTTTTAATTAACCCCTTGAATTGTATTTTTTTAAAAATTTGTACAAAAATGAAACATATGCTTGAAATCGTTGTCTTGTCCTAAAATACTCAGTATGCCTAAACTTACAGGTAATTAAGGTCAGGCATACATCCAGTAACTTAACACATTTTTTTGTATTGTTGTTTTGTTTGATCTTTCTTTGTTTGTTACTTTTATAGGATAGGGAAAATGTTGAGACTCATGGGCCATGGTCCAATGTTATTATGATGTGGGAACGCCTTTAAAGCAAGGCTAAAGACAAGGTGAAGGAGATGGGGTTTGAGCCTTTTCTCAATATTTCGCTACTAAAGGAGAACAAAGGACTGCTCGTGGCACTGGTGGAGAGTTGATCCCCTATCACATGTACCTTTCACCAACCAATGGGGGAGATTGGGTTGCCTCCAGTAGATTTTTATATGATGACCCAGTTGCCTATGGGAGGCAATCCTCCCCCTTTCAAGATGGCCCCATCCCTGGAGATGAGTCAGAACTGCTTGGGGCCTCAACCTATTTCTTACAGTAGGGGTTTTAGGGGGGGTTTGTCTTCTTAGTTCAAGGAGTACATATGGGCGATAGATGATAGTTCTCTTGTGGAGATTGACTACTCGATCTGGGCCTTTCTCCTCTATATGTCACTTGGTCCGTGTTCAGTGCTAAGAGCAACCAAATCTTCTTCAACTATCTTCTGGCCTTGGAAGACTTGACAACAGTCAGGTCTTATTGTTGGGGTAGATCCAAGAAGAAAGTATTCCTTGGCCTACACTTCTTGTGGGAGGTTAGTTTGGACACCTTAATTTAATTTGGAGTTTAATTTTACATTTTAGTTAACTTGTTTATTTTTGTTGCCTTATAGGTGTGGTGTTATGAGAGGCTGACCCCTTTGGCCCCATGAAGGAAGGGAGAAGATCTATTTTTGGTCCTTGCATTGAGAGGTGTAAAAACCTCTCACGTCCGACTGTAGAAGAAGAAGTTTATCTCAGTATTCAGGAGAGACTTGGACCGGATCACAGCCTCCTAGGTAAATTTTATTTGATTTGTATTTAATAATTTTTGTTTATTTGTAGGTCAATTGGGCCCCTTGGGCTGCTCGGGGTTTAAGTGGGGAGTTGGCCCAAGAATTTAGGGTTACCCTTGACTAGTCGTAGACCAGGATGATTTTGTTGGCCTTGGGTGAGGTGAAGTGGTATTCGGGGGAGAGATGCTGTAGGCAGATAGCATGTCCCAAGGGGTTCGTGGTCCCTAGTCCTCCATGGGTAATCGAGACAGAGGGTGCCCTAGACAAGGGAGAGATAGGTGAGCCCATTGATGCCTATCTGGTCCTAGACATAGACTACACTAAGTGGTGGGCCACTTAGACTTGTAGGCCTTTGGTAGGTCCTGTTGAGGGAGAGGTGTGATCCTAATCTGGGTTATTTTTTGTTGTTTTTTAATTGCCTATTTATTTGATTTTACTATTTTAACTTGTTGTTATTTGTCTTGATTAGGGTGGTACTAGCTTGGCTGACAAACCTAGGGTTTCACCCTAGAATGTAGAAGCTCCTGCTCCCAAGAGGAGAGGAAAGAGGAGGAAAGCCCCGAGCAAGGGGGCCTCATCTATGGGTTTATTGGGGATGCTCCCCAAGGTGGTCACGGTGACCAATGCAAAGGGGGGGGGGACATTGGAGCTACCCCTCCATGAGAACACAATGCTTGTGGCTTGGATTCCTCCTCCCTCAGTGATCAAGGTATTTTTGTTAGTTTTTTTGTTTTTGTTTTTGTTTTTGTTTATTTTATTTATTTTTGTTTAATATTTTATTTGTTTCACAGGTTTCTTGATAAGTTTTCGTGGGCACACTCCAGATGCTAGCCCGCTCCAATGCCCTAGTGAGACAGGTTCATGATGACAAGGGGGAAGAGTTCGCATCTTAGAGGAGGAGGTATAGGGCCTGCATTATAGACGTATCGAGGTTCACATTGCTTGTTTCCTTTTTTATTTCTTTTTGAAAGTATTTTTCTGATTTCTGACTTGTTCATTTGGGTTGATTTTAGTTGGAGAAACATCTTAGGGGCAAGAAGAAGATGACCTGCCGAGATGGGATCAACATTGAGGCAGCCATAGAGGCAGGTTTAGAGACTGCGGAGGATACACTGGCTGACACCAGGGTAGACACGAGTTTAAAGGCCACGAGGGACACCCCCATTATTATAGGGACCGAGGCAGATGCTGGTGTGGGGACTAAGAAAAGTGTACCATTGCCCCAAAGACAAAGACAACACTTCCCTAGGATAAGGGAAAGGGAGGGGACACGTCTGGTGACATTCAAAGGCCAGAAGGGACATTAACCTTCAAGAGGAAGCATATGGGTGACAAGCCTCGAGAGGAAGTCTGCCCCAATTGATTGGAGATGAAGAAACAGAGGATCCTCAAGAGGATTAGTGATCACTCCTTATTTACGATTTTTTTTACAAGAATATGATTTTTTTTGTTTTATTTGGACATGTATGAACCTTGTAAATGAGAATGGAATGAAACATATCTTTTTTGTGAGGTGAAAATGGTTTGGATTGTGCAATGTGATTGGTATGATTCGAGCTTATACATATATACAAAACAGAGGCTTTCCCTAAGTATCTATAGAAATAAAATTTGTTTTGAAATTTAGAAAATTGGACATGTAATGTGTGAAGTTTGATTTAGGTTAGCAACCACGGTTCAAGCGTCGTCTCCCATCCTAAATGTTTGCCAATGTCAATCCTGTAATGTGTGAAGTTTGATTTGGGTTAGCATCATATTTTGTCAACCTGAATATGATTTTTGACCTATTTTTATGTTTTTATGTATCGGGCCGGATTCGAACTGTATCGGCCATGTATTAGGGTTTTTTGGGAGAATTTATATGTTTCGTTCTAGGGTTACATGCGAAGAAGGGGAGATTCCAAAAATTGTAATCGTCTTTGATGAGGTTTCTAGATAGTGAAAGTTTTCTCTACGGCTATGTGGTTTTTCCGCAAATTGGGGTTTTCCACATAAATCTTGTATTGTGTGTGATTTTTGTTTTCGTTTTACTTGTTGATTTTATTTCATCCCATTTTCTTCTGAGATGAAGAAGGTAAATTGATCCTAACAACTGGTATTAGAGCGAGGTTTAGTTTGAGTAGGAGTAATGGTGACAACAACAACGATAGAGGAACCTGCACGGTTTAGTGTTGAAAAATTCAACAGTATGAACTTCGCTTTCTGGAAGATGCAGATAGAGGATTACCTATACCAGAAGAATCTTTATCAACCCTTTAGAGGAAAGAGCAAAAAGCAGACGACGATGATAAATGCAAACTGGAAAGTTCTAGATCGCAAAGCCCTATGTACGATTCTTCTTTCATTATCTTCGTCGATAGCTTTTAATATTTTTAATGAGAAAACCATAGAAGACTTTATGTCAGCCCTTTGTCGAATGTATGAAAAACCATCGGCTTCCAACAAAGTGTTTTTAATGAAGAGACTATTTAATATGAAAATGGCGGAAGGTGAAATTGTGGCTGAACACTTGAACGAGTTCAATATAGTTACCAACCAATTAACCTCGGTTGGAATCAATTTTGATAGTGAGATTAAGGCCTTGTTGATTATCTTATCTTTACCAGATAGTTGGGATGGTTTGGTAATGGCTGTCAGTAATTCTTTGGGTTCTAGCCCCATGAAGTATGATGATGTGGTGAGTGTGATTCTTAGTGAAAAGGTTCACAAGAAATCCACATCCTCAGGAGAAACTTAAGGTAGTGCTTTGAATATAAAAGGAAGAGGAAGAACAACTGATAAGAACCATAATTGGGGTAGATCCGTGTCAAGAGGTAAATCAATATCTGGAAAACCTAGGGTGGAATGTTGGAATTATGGGAAGAAAGGGCACTTGAAAAAGGATTACAAGGCTCTAAAGAAGAACATACATGGTACCAACAACAAGGACAAGGAGGCTTTCATAAATATTGTCAAAGAACTTGTTGAAGATGCATTAGTTCTAGCTTTGGACAACAAGTCACAGCCATGGGTGATTGACTCAGGAGTGTCCGTCCACACCACATCTAACAAAGAACTTCTCAAGAACTATATGCAGGGTGATCTTGGCAAGATGTTTCTGGGAGATGATAAACCCTGCAATATAGTGGGAAAGGGAGATGTTTTGATTAGTCTGCCAATTGGGGGTACATACATGTTGAATGATGTGCGTCATGTACCCTGTCTAAAAAGAAATTTAATTTTAGTTGGCCAGTTCACAAGTTCAGGTTACAACATGATTTTCATAGGAGATTCATGGAAAATCACAAAGGGTGCTTTGGTTGTCGCTCGTGGAAAGAAAGAAGGAATACTCTATCTGATGGAAAATACACCTACCTTTATTTCAGTTGCAAGTAAGGATATAGATTCAGATATCTGGCATTGTAGGATGGGACACTTGAGCGAAAATGGAATGAAGATTCTCAAGAGGGAAGTTTCCATGTTTAAAAGCATTGGACCTAGAGTTTTGTGACGACTGTGTTTATGGAAAACGGAAGAAAGTTAACTTCATTTAGGGTGCAAGAGAAATCAAGTAGGAGCAGTTGGAACTGGTTCACACTGACTTATGGGGACTAGCTCAGGTATTTTTTATTAAAAGATCACATTATTTTGTTACCTTTATTGATGATTGAACTAAAAAATTGTAGGTTTATTTTCTTAAACATAAGTTTGATGTGTTTGAAACCTTCAAGAAGTGGAGAGTTACTGTTAAGAATGAAACAAGTTGTAAGCTTAAGTGCTTCAGGTCGGATAATGGAGGTGAATATTGCAATAAAGAATTTAAAAATTATTATGCAGAGAATGAGATTATGAGAAAGAAAATATTCCCCAATACACCACAACAGAATAGTGTGGCAGAGCGAATGAACCGAATTATTGTGGAAAGGGTTAGGAGCATGAGAGTACATGCATGTTTGCCTAAATAATTTTGGGCAGATGTTGTTAGCACGACAACATATTTATTGAATCAGGAACCTTTAGTACCTTTGGATGGTAGACTCCCAAAAGAAGCATGGACAGAAAAGTAGGTAAATCTTGAACACCTAAGAGTGTTTGGTTATATGGCTTATGTACATGTTGATGCAAATCAGCGGGGCAAGCTAGATCCAAAATTTGAAAGGTGTGTTTTTATTGTATACGGGTTAGAAGAATTTGGCTATTGGTGCTGGGATGATGAAAATCGAAAAGTCATAAGGAGCAAAAACATTGTATTCAATGAAAAAGTCTTGTATAAGGACAATACTACTATTTCAAGTAAACAAAAGGAGTTTATAGAGTTTAAGGAGATTTTTAATGATGATGTGCAGGTTGTGAATGAGCATGAAGCACTAAATACAGAAGGACATAGGGATTAACAAATATTGCCTCAAACACTTACTTTAAAAATAATAAGGTCATCCAAGACACCTAAACCAACACAACCGTATTCCCCTTCTTTATATTATTTGTTGTTGACAGATGGTGGTGAGCTAGAATGCTATGAAGAAGCATTAGAGGTGGATTCTCGGACTGAGTGGGAGCATGCAATGGATGAGGAGATGAAGTCTCTAATATCCAATAATACATTGGACTTAGTTCCACTACCAGATGACAAAAAGGCATTGAGCAGCAAATGGGTTTTTAGTTTGAAGGATGAGAATGGTAGGACCAAAAGATATAAGGTCAGGTTGGTGGTTTAAGGATGCCAACAAAGAAAATGAATAGATTATTCTAAATTATTTTCTCCAATTGTGAAGATGACAAATATCAGGGCAATGTTGAGCATAGTGGTAGTAGAATATTTAGATTTTGAGCAGCTTGACATGAAAACTGCATTCCTTCATGGTGATTTAGAGGAGGAAATTTAC
>JAOXJP010234199.1:0-10196 GCA_025762735.1 Platanus orientalis | reverse complement strand
AAGTAAATAAAAAATAATAATAAATGCTACTAATAATAATAAAAACATAGTAAATATGAGGGGCATGGTTTGGAGTTGGGTTTTAGCTCAGTTAGAGTCTTAGCTGGAGGGTTGCGGTTGAGTGATTGGTTTGCCCGGCTGCCAATACGAAAAGAAACGCCGAAAATGGGAGTAGCACCAAAATTGGGTGCTGACAATTTTTCTATCATACATATCCTTAAATATAAGTCAATATAACTATTAGAGATCCTTCTCTTTTCCAAAGCTCACCAAATGATCCCTTTATATATCCAGTTATATAATTTATCTAACTTGGTAAAGAATATGTGAATACCTTTACTTTTATTTCTAAAGTTTTTCATCAATCGCTTGAGAAAAAATATTCAACTATAGATCTCCCTAATATAAATCCAAATTGATTTTTAGATACTATAGTTCACATCTACTTTTGTGCTCAATCACTCCCTCCCAAAGTTTCCTAGTATGATTCATAAGTTTGATTCTACAATAATTAATGCAACTTTGAATAACCTTATTATTCTCGTAAATTGGCACCATGAAGCTTTTCTTAACTCATTCAATGTCTTTTTTAGTTCTACTGGCCTTGTTTAATAGCTTATTCAACCAAGATAAGCCATTGTCTCCCATGCATTTCAAACCTCAATTAGTCTACCATATTGTCCTGAGGCCTTCCTTACATTCATCTTTTTCAATGCCTCTCTAACTTTAACATTTAAACAACCTATTAATACAAAAGTATATATGATTTTTCGATCTTATCGACACTATCGATTTCTCCTAAATTGACATTTTCTACATGATTTGCACTAATAATTTTATACAGTAGTTACTCCACCTTTCTTTGATGTCTTATTCTTCACTGAGACTCTTCGATCCTCACTCTTAATGTGGCTAATATAATTAATGTCCTATAGGTATTTGATCCTCACTCTTAATGTATTTAATTTTTCTTTAATTTCCCTCTTTATGGCAAGTTAGTATACATCGTTTCATAATCCATTGTGCTTAACTTATTATGAGGGTCATACAATTTAGATTAAGTCCTACGTATTACTTAGCTTTTTGTCTAACATATATATATACCTTCATTCCTATTCTTTTGCAAAGCATTATTTAACTTTGATGATTGTTTTTCACTACCAATTTTTTTTGGATAATTTCCTTTTCCTTTTAGATTCTTTGAGTTTCATTGTTTATTCTTTTCGTATAACTCACATAGCTCTAGCTTTTTCTTTCATATTTTAGTTTCCTTTTATTACCAATATATCT
This sequence comes from Platanus orientalis, assembly GCA_025762735.1. Lineage (NCBI taxonomy): Eukaryota > Viridiplantae > Streptophyta > Magnoliopsida > Proteales > Platanaceae > Platanus > Platanus orientalis. The sequence goes on along the minus strand of JAOXJP010234199.1, from coordinate 8,906 downwards.
CAAGATATCTATAAGTTTTCTCATTTAATGTTCCAACATTTAATTATTTGATAACTAATATTTTGCTTTCTTCCTTTCCATCGCTTACTACAAACATATAAAACCATTAAGGTTATTTGGTTGAGCATTATAGGGAAAACTATGTGGTCATTACATGTTGATTATTCTATCATCCTAATGAGAAGAAAAAAATATATTAGATCCACGTTTTAAACATAAATTGTTATTGTAAGGTATGTCTTTATTTCAGCTACACTTAAAGTTGGAGTTAAGACTCGTTATGAGAATAAGAGTCATGAAGGAAGGTTCTAAGGGGAAATAAAAACCTAATAAAATTAGAAAAAGTAGGAGAGAGGGAGGAGCAGTACAAGGGAGTTCTTGTAGGGTTTTCTTCAAGGGTTTGAGAGTGTGTGTAAGAGAGAGAAAGATAGCGTACAATGGTAAATGGTGTGAGTTTTTTATTATTATTTAGAAAATACACTTCTTTGTATGGATTTCACATTTTCATAGTGAATAAAGATTTGATTATCTCCCATGGACGTAGACACATTGGCAAACCACATACAAATCCTCATCTTGTGTGATTGTTGATTTCTTTGTTATTGTTTTTATTCTTTATTGCATGGATCGTGAGTGGTTTAGCCTCATATTCTATCATGTGGAATTCCAAGGTTGTTTCCACTATGTCAACAATTGACATTAAGGCTTTCGGTTCAAGGTTAGGATGAAGAGGAAGAAACTGGTGAGTACAAAAAATTTATATTCAAAGGCTTCCATCGATAAGTTTTCTTTAAAAAAATTGATGAGAATGATAATTTCACTCATTGGCAAAGAAGGGTAAATGATTCATTAGTACAACAAAGTTTATACAAGGCGTTGCAAGGAAATAAAGACAAATCCAAGGAGATTGAAGAAGATGATTGGCAAGACATAAAGATAAAAGCGCTCAACCCAATTCGTCTATGTTTTGCTAATAACCTATTGTTTAATGTTATAGATAAGGATTAAACACTGATATTATGGGAGAAGTTAGAGAAACTCTACATGGGAAAAAGTCTCACAAAAAAGTTATATCTAAAGTGACAATTGTACAAGCTAAAGATGAAGTAAGGTGTAAATCTATTAGAACACATAAACGTGTTCAACTTGCTCTTAGATCAACCACACAAAGTTGATGTCAAGGTGGAGGAATAAGGCAAGACCCTTTTATTTCTTAGCTTGTTTCCTGATTTTGATAACTTGGTGTCAACATTACTGTTCAGAAAAGATATAGTAAGGTTAGAGGATGTCGCGACATCATTTCTATCTAATAAGATTTGAAAGAGACCAAATCTTAATGGAGATCAAGATTTTGGGTTTATTAGTCAGATAGAGAATTACAAGGGAATGTCATCTACGAGGGGGTTTGGGAAGATAAGGTCTAGATCTAAGTCCAAAGAAATGGGCATTGTGCAGTGGTTTCATTTCAGGGAATATGGTCACATTAAAATGGATTGTCTAAAATGTACTAACATGAATAAAAGTAGAAATCCTAGTACAATGTTGGCAGAGGAACAAGAGGAATTTATTAGAGATGTTCTCACAGCCTCTAAAGGTATAAACACTTTTTCTTAGGTTGTCTTATTCATATATGTTTCAACAAGAATATACGTTCCAAGAAAATAAGACATGTGTTGTTTTTTTGGGTAACGGGTCCACTTGTGACGTCATGAATATTGAGACGGTAATGATTAAGATGTTTGATGGAGTGGTTCACATTTTGGATGTTGTGGCTAATGTCTCAAATATGAGAAGAAATCTAATATCACTAGGTCGATTGGATCCATGGGTTGTAAGTATTAAGCTGTAAGTGGAGCAATGAAAATCGCACGTAGCTGTTTAGTCTTGATGAAAGGAGAAAAATATGATGGTTTTTTTTTTATGAGGATATGAAAGCCTAGGTGTGACCCACATATAAGGTTTGTAGGGGTCACTTGTAAGGATTATGAATTTCTATATGGGATGCAACATGAAGGAAGGAATTGCCTTAAATTATAGCAAATTTAGAGATTTTTGAGCCACTTGCGATTTTCAAAGCATGTGGGACCCACTTTCCTATGATCATAGGCTATATGTGGGTACCTTTCATGCGAGGACAAGTAGCGACATTAGTATGACTGTTTGTTTTTTTTTTTTTGGTTTTATAGTGTTTTATTTAAGTTTTTAGGTTTTTTTTTGTTTGAAGTGCCTAGGAGCGTAATGGGCATTATTTAAATTGTAGGGAGGTATTTGAAATAAAGGATTTTTAGCCAAATTAGAGTGTTGGTTGACCACTTAGAAGTGGGAGACGTTTTTTAGCTATTTATTTATTTTTTTAGCTTTCTATTTCATGTAATCAAGGGCTTAGCCCTAATATTTTGAATTTTATAAAAGGGGAGGGGGGCCTCTTTGGTCGACACCCATTACATGCAAAAGAATATAACTCGTGAAAGCTCTCTCTCTCTCTCTCTCTCTCTCTCTCTCTCTCTCTCTCTCTCTCCTTCTCCAGCCAGCTATTGTGCATGGTGTGTTAAAACTCTCATTGGTTTATCTACAACGAGTAAGGGTTGGTGACTTCCCTTATCAAAGGTTGGTGATTTCCCTAGGTATCCTACTTCCCCTTCTTATTCTTCATCATCTTCTTCTCCCATCATCATCATCTTCTTATTCTTCTGGTTTTCTTGTTTTTCCTTGTTACCATAGTCCCCTGAACTAGTTTCTATCATCATCTACAATCTCCCTCATCAACCGAACACCCCCATATCATCTTGTTTCCCATCAACAAAACCTTCTTACTTTACCCCCATTACCTCAATCGGCTACCCCCTAAACCTGTAAAAACCATAAATTTCAAGAAGCCATAAAGAAGTTCAAGAACCCATCTCAAACACTTCTCCTTCTTTTCCCTAACATGTCCGCCATATTTTTTTATTCCCTTACATCTTTCTTTAAATCTAAACCTTATTTCTTCTTTCTCATAACTCGCTGTCCATCCAAACTATACCAAAACCCATTAAAACCAGTCATTAAAACTCAAGAAACCCAACAACCTATGCTGGAAATTTTTCTACCAGATTTTCTTAATCTAGTTTTTGGTTCTTTATAAAGGAATTGTATCCCTTGTTCATGCGGTAGATCAAGGAGCCAAATCATAGGTGTTTCAACCATCCAAAATTCAAAAAACCCACACAAAAGATCTATACAAAAAGTTAAATTTTCTCTTTTTTTTTTTGAAAGTTTAAAAATCCTTTTTATTATATCTTATTACATATAAGGACCTCTTATAATTTTCTTTAAGGTTAGGGACTGAATACTTGTTTAAATTTGAAGATAGCCCTTATTTTAAAACACTTAAAAATCTGTCAAATATTTAGGTCTTCTAAGTGTTTGAAAAATTGCCTAAGTGGAGTTTTGGCCATTGTTCTACATCAATTTTGATATCAGAGCGAGGTTTCCACTTGTCCTTACTAGTTGGAGGCCTTGGGTATGTATCTAGTCATTTTAATCCTACTACCTGATGGTGATAAGAGCTGATATGTAAGAGCTACATCTGTGATTTTATGGTGTGATTGCTAACAACAATAGAGAGACTACTTCCCTGTTTTCTGGCAACCCATAATGATGATTCATGTGCTCTATTCATGCAGGAAACAACTAACTAGTCATCCTAGTTAAGTGATGAAACAAGAAGCACTCCTTTGTCTTGAAGAAAGTTGTATAGAATATTTTTTTTATCTAATCAACATATGTGTTGTTATAAGGAGAATGCCTTATTCAATAGGTTGCTTGGAGGGTTGAATGTACTAATTTTAATTACTAGTTAGGAGGACATATCAAGTAACCTAATTTTATAAGGAAGAATCCATCCTGAAGTTTTATATTGCTACTGGCCTGATCTTCAGTCTACTATCAAGACTTTATTACAGTGGCTGACCAAGACACCACAGAACTGCTAAGTGTCTTACTGTCCTAACATCTCCACTAAAGGTTTAGACTTATTGATTTAAATGTGGTTTATATCTTGTTACTTGGATAAAGATTGTGCATGCAAGCTGCATGGCTTTATATATTAAAGCTATTGCTAGATAAGTACTTGGAATATTACATCAATATGGTGACTTCTAATGGCAGTTTCAAAGTCTCCTTGTTTTAAGACTTGCAGCTTGTGTACTATAAGAAGGGAGTATCGTTAACCAAGGTTTGTTGTCCTTACATGTGCATGTGCTTGATTTTCTATCCAGCCAACTAAGAAATTGTGTGGAACTAATTCATTAACTATTGTTTGATCGTCTAATTTCTAAGATCACTAAAGGTTGCTTCTATAATTCAAGCTATTGGAAGTGTTGCCTCCTGTACTACTGCCATTGTAAGCGAGGGACTATAATTGAGTTATTTGTTACATGAAGTTATTTGTCTGACTGAGGAAAGTGTTGATCTGATGACTCTTGTTTGTTTTATGCTACTTGGTGTGCTAACTAAATTATGACTAGTATGAGGTTATATGCATGACCACATGAAGATCCACATATAAGATGGTTGCTGATCATAGTAGGGTTCTACATCTGGTTGTCTGAGTGTATGTCCTGCATTGCTATAGGTCATTGGTTTCCCAATACTATTTTTCATCTCCTTAATTTGATCATTTGTTAAGTCAATTAGCACACTCTAGGTGTTTATGTAAAGTCCTCACCCCAAGCCAGTAAGCTTTCTCATACAAATTCACTCACCAAAACTTGTTTGATGAGGAAATGGAAACCTAGGTGGGACTCACACATAAGGTTCATAGGGGCCACTTGTGAGGATTATGTATGTTTGCATCAGATACAACATGAAAGAAGAAATCTATTTCAAATTATAGCAAATTTGGAGATTATTGAGTCACTTGCGATTTTTAAAGCATGTGAGGCCCATTTTCCCATGATAGTGAGGCCACATGTATGCACCTTTCATGCGAGGACATGTGGCGACATTAGTATTACTATTTGGTTTTTTATTTTCCAGTTCTATAGTGTTTTGTTTTAGTTTTTAGGTCCTTTTATGTTTAGAGTGCCTAAGGACATAATGGGCATTATTTAAATTGTTTGGGGGTATTTAAAATAAAGGCTTTTTTTCCTAATTAAAGTGTTGGTTGACCACTTAGAAGTGGAAGACTTTTTTTTAAAACTATTTCCTTTTTGTTTTAGCTTTCTATTTCATGTAATCAAGGGCTTAGCGTTACTATTTTGAATTTTATAAAAGGGGAGGGGGACCTCTTTGGTCAACACCTATTACATGCAAATGAATAGAACTCGTGAAAGCTCTCTCTTTCCTTCTCCAGCTTACTACTATGCATGGTGTGTTTAAGCTTTCTTTAGTCTACCTATAAGGAGTAAGGATTGGTGATTTCCCTTACCTGAGGTTGTTGATTTCCTCAAGTACCCTACTTTCCCATATTCTTCTTCATTTTCTTCTTCTCTCATCATCTTTTCTTCCCCCAAACTAGTTTTCATCATCATCTACAATCTCTCTCATCAACCAAACACCCTCATATCATCTTCTTGTTTCCCATCAACCAAACCTTCTTCCTTTACGCTATTACCTCAATTGGCAATCCCCTAAACTTGTAAAAACCAAAAATTTCAAGCAGCCATAAAGAAGTTCAAGAACCCATCTAAAACACTTTTTCTTTTCCCTAACCTACCAGCCATCTTTTCTTATTCCCTTACATCTTTCTTTAAACCCAAACCTTATTTCTTCCTTATTTTAACCTTTGTCCATCCAAACTATACAAAAACCCATTAAAACCACTTGTTAAAACTCAAAAAACCCAACAACCTATGTTGAAAAATTTTCTAATAGGTTTTCTTAATCTAGGTTTTTGTTCTTTTTAAAGGGATTGTATCCCTTATTCATACGGCAGATCAAGGAGCCAAATCATAGGTGATTTGACCATCCAAAATTTAAAAAAAAATCCACACAAAAGATCTATACGGCAAGTTGAGTTTTCTCTCTTTTATTTTTTTTTTGAAAGTTTAAAAGTCCTATTTATTATATCTTATTGCATATAAGGACTTCTTATAATTTTCTTTAAGGTTAGGGACTGTTTTACTTGTTTAAATTTGAAGATAGTCCTTGTTTTAAAGCACTTAAAATTCTGTCAAATATTTGGGTCTTCTAAGTGTTCGAAAAATTGCCTAAGTGGAGTTTTGGCCATTATTCTACATCATTTTTATTGTTAGATTAGGAGTGCGATAATTAATGGTCTCTTTTGCAGTTAGGGCAGAGACAGGTGTTATGTGTTTCTAGGTGACAGATGATGATGAGATAGTTCTTATGGTTAGAGATGATGGATCGAGGTCTCTCTCTAGAGTTAACTAGACAAGTCGACTTGGGGCAGCTACACATGTGCATTGGTCATGTTATGATCAAGTCGGATGGTACTAGGACCAAATTGATTCAATGGTATGTATAGCAGTGATTTTTCAAGGCCAATGGTTATTTGTGGTGATAGCAAACAAGTTATGATTCAGGTTTGAGGTGGATGTGCATTCTAGGTATATTTGGTGTAAAGTTCATTAAGAAAGACAGTTGTAAGTTTTCTCCAAGGTGGTTCTGGAATGTGAGCCAAGGTGAAGTGTGATGGATATGTCAAAAGTTTTATGTCTTGACAAAGATACAAGTGGAGCTAACTTCAATTAGAAATCTTGCTAGGTATATATGGTGACACTTAAAGTTGAAGTTAATGCTCGTTTTGAGAATATGAGTGATGAACAATGACTCCAAGGGGAATTAAAAACCTAAAAAATTAGGGAAAAAGTATGAGAGAGGGAAGAGCAGTTGTGAGGGAGTTCTTGTGGGGTTTTCTTCAAGGTTTGAGAGAATGTGTATAAGAGAGAGAGAGAGAGGGTGTACAAGGGGAAGCAATGTGGGTTTTAAAAAATACACTTCTTTGTATGGAACTCATAGTGAAGAAAGATTTGATTCTCTTTCATTGACGGAGACACATTGTTGAACCACATACAAATCCTCTTTTTGTATAATTGTTGATTTTTTGCCATTGTTTTTATTTTTTATTACATAGATTGTAAGTGGTTTAGGCCTATATTCCATGACATGGAATTCTGAAGTTGTTCCCACTGTGCCAACAATTATTTACTTTTTGAAGTATTTGTTATTGCAATATTATATGTTGTTCAAATTTTATAATTGCATCTCTCACCTCATTCATTTAACTAAATATGTATCATAAACTCTCATATATCTCGTTTCTCTATATGCCCATTAACTCCCTCCTATAAATTTTCTCTCAAAAATTTGTTAAATTAACTCATCCAAGTTTTTTCAAAATTAGTTTTTATGCTTTCAGATAATTCTGCTTGAGGTGCATACGCACAAATTATACTAAGCATTTATTTTCTTAAAACACATTTAAATGTACTATCCTATAAACTATTCCTCTTACACCTATAGTTCATCTCTAATATCTTTATATACTATTGTTCTTACCCTATATCTCTTTTTTGCATTCTCTTATATATCAAACTTTATACCCGTCAACCTAACTTTTGTTTCGTTTTTTGTTTTTTGTTTTTCCTTCTAGTCAACTTATTTGGTGGAAATGTTTAATTTTATGAACTCTCATTTTCATTATATCTATCATTTCCATACTGTTATTAGTTATGATTCTTATGTTCTTTGTCACTAGCCGAATTCTATTTTCTTAGACTAGCTTCTTTACTAGCATTCGCCCCTGTAAAAACCATTGTCTACTTCTCACATTATTTGGATGTTAATTCGACATGTCACTTCCAAAGGATGCTATAATTAAGTTTTACTCTTTCCACACTGTATCCAGGTGATAACACAGTGCATCACTTCTAGTAAATGCCCTCGTGTAAGATTGAAACAACAAAAGATTTTTTGAGGTGAAGACAAGTGTTTTTATTTTTTATTTTTTTATAGTAATGAGGTAATAAAGGCAGTTTGTGAATCCATGTACAAACCCCAACAGACTTTAATAAGTTAACAAGCTAGTATCAACAAATTCCTCCTACAATTAAGAATTTTTATTTGGCTGGCCCACAAAGAAACCATTGTAGGCAGGAATCTCTTTGCGAGGAAGATTGAAAATAATTCCGCACCCCTACCTGTCAGAAAAAAAAATATGGATACCTGTTGTGTAATGATCAATAATTCATTGTCCACACAATCCTCTCTGTGACTACACTAAAACATGTTTGGATAGTCTCCTGAATCTAGACAAGCAATATTAGCGCCTCATCCATGGCTTCATCGTCAAAGTGCCCTATCTCTCTGAATATGAACTTAATCTGGCATGCATAAAAGCTATTCTATCTAGCCTGGAATATCTGGCCCCTATTTAGTCTATAATCATTTCTTTTCTACTCCCTAAAAGAGAACATTTTTTTCTTGTTAAAGACAAGTTTCATGCTTAAAACAAAGACGTCCATATGATTTTCCAACAATTTTGGACAACACATTGAGAAACAAATGAATACAATACTTGTATAACTTACGCTGCCATCTGACTTATTCAATGAAGATTGTACAATGGCACCATAACACATATATTTTAAGAATAATTCGACCATCAAGCACTTCCTTTCTCCCCCCATAGTTACGAATGCTTTAAGTTCTACCAAGAAGCAGAAAATAAGAAGTTATCATACACATCAGGACTAGACAACCCAGCTCTTCTTCTGATCCAATGTCACCTCCGCAGATGTTTCGATATTGCAGGAGACATGCAATACTTGGCCTTGAAAGCTTTAATGCTTACGCAAAGGTATGAAAGGATTCGATGCCATTCATCATAGTTGCTGTACAATATATAGACAGAGCAGTAACTAAAATCAAGGAGATGATCATGCTATACAGCTAGGTGATTT
>JAOXJP010234198.1:0-10196 GCA_025762735.1 Platanus orientalis | reverse complement strand
GAATTGCCTTGCAAATTTTCAAATTTTTTTGACACACAATCAAGGGTATTTTGGTAATTTTTACTTTTTGAACATAAATTCCAGAATTTCCCTTTTGGGTTTCTTTCCCTTTTTCTGTCTTTTCTTGTTTCAATTCTTATAACTCTAATCAAGTTTCTTATTCTATTTCCATTAAATCTTGATTAGTTAAAGTGTGCTTAAGTTCAATATTTGGTTCTTTAACTTTATTCCTGTTATCATTCTACATCAACCTTGGTATCATTTTATTGTACTGCATCACCACGACATCTATTCCTCTTTTTTATTGGAACGATTCTTTTCACACTGCGGTTTATCTTTTAAATAGGTTGCTCACTCCAGTTCTAAAAAATAAAATCTCTTGTAAAATTCTTTTCCATTAAAAATCGGATTACAATTTTCTTAAAGTTTTTGGTTGTGGATGTTTTTCACACCTTCGTGCTTATAATGCCCACAAGCTCATCTATCTCTCACTTCTATGGGTTTTCCTTGACTACAGTACTGCTCACAAAGGGTATAAATGCCTTCATATTCCCACCAGCCATGTCTATATTACCCGCCATGTAATCTTTAACGAAGATAATTTCTCTTTCCAATAAAATAGCCTTACCACTCTAAATACTACATTTGCATCCCTTCCCCCACCTATCCACCTATCCAACTATCCTAACTAGCCATCTACCTCCATCACAACTACCCAACCTCTTACCCACACCCTCTCACTCTCCACCTCAACCAATTACTCCCACATCACCTCTACACCCACACCTCTAATACCATTTACTTTAACACCTGCACTTGAGCCCACATTTGAGACCTCCCGTCAATCAAATGAGACTCACCCTAATCTCCCTTCTTTTACCTCCACCCATCCTATGATCACTTGCTCCAAAGTTAGAGCTTTCAAATCAAAAGCCTTTTTTGCTGCGAAACATCTTCTTCCCTCTCATCTCCTTGTACCAACTTGCTTCATCACCGCCAACAAAGATCCCAATTGGAGGAATGCTATGGTTGGGGAAATAAATGCCTTGCAAAAAAATAAAGTCTGGTCCTTAGTTCCACCTCTTCCTAATAAAAATATTGTTGGGTACAAATGAGTTTTCTAAATAAAGAGAGGTCGATGGTTCCTTTGAACGGTACAAAGCCCGCCTTGTTACGAAAGGTTTTTACTATAGAAAAGGAGTTGACTTCTAAGAAACATTTAGTCTCGTGGTTAAACCTTGCACCATCCGCACGATTCTCTCTATAGCAGTCTCAAAAGGATGGCATCTTCACCAATTAGATATTCAAAACGCGTTTCTTCATGGGATGCTCGATGAAGAGGTATATATGCAGCAACCATTTGGATTCACTGACCTTTTAATGCTCCTAGTTATGTTTGTGGACTCCACAAGTCACTTTATGGGCTTAAACAAGCCCTACGAGCATTGTAATAAGTTCTGGGCCTTTTTCACTCAACTTGGGTTCATTGGTGCCAAGTCCAACATGTCATTTTTTATCAAATCTTCATTATGTGGTATTCTCTATTTACTGGTTTACGTTGATGACATTATCATTACTGGGTCCTCTCCTATGCTTATTCAAAATGTGATTTAAGCTTTTCATCAAACCTACTCCATCAAAGATCTTGGTTCTTTGCATTATTTCTTGGGCATTAGGCTACGAGAGGTTCTCATGGACTATTTCTCTGATAGCAAAGTATATCTTTGACTTGTTCATTACAACCAAAATGGACCAAGCCAAACCATGTCGTACTTCAATGGCAAACAATCTAAAGTTGTCCAAGCATGATAGAGATCCACTTTCTGATATCACTTTATATTGAAGCACTGTTGAAGTTCTACAATATCTCACCTTCACCAGACTAGACATTAGCTTCTCTATCAATAAAGTATGCCAATTTATGCAACAGCTCACTGACATTCATTGGACCGCTATCAAAAGAATTCTATGGTACTTGAAGTCCACTATCGATTATAGCATTCTATTCCAAGACTCTCAATTTTAGCATTCATGCCTTCACGGATGTTGACTGGGCTGGTTGTCTTGATGATCGTCTTTCTCAAAGTGACTATTGTATTTTCCTTGGTCCAAATCTTATTTCTTGGAGCTCTAAAAAGAAATCCACCGTTTCTAAGTCCAGCACTAAATCCAAATACCGTGGTATTGCTCTTGCTACTGCTGAAGTTACATGGATCCAATATCTTCTCAAAGAACTACAAATTTCCCTACCTTGGTCCCCAACCTTATGGTACGGCAACCTCGGTGCTACTTATCTCACCAGCAATCCCATATTTCATACGCGAACCAAGAACATCGAAATAGACTTCCATTTTGTTCGCGAAAAGTGGCCACATAGGACATTGACATTTGCTTCATCTCTCAATATCAAGTTGTAGACATCATGACCAAACCTCTTGGTACTGCACGCTTTGTTCTTCTTTAAAACAAGATCATTGTCTTACCAAGACTGTTGAGCCTAAGTGGGCATATCAAAGAAACCTAAACTGATCTGGCACAACTTCAAACCTACAGCAATTTGATTTTGTAACCGTCCCATGAATCTCTTCTAAATTCAAATTTAAATTTTGAATATTTTGAAAATTGTAACCTCTCCTATTATCACTTCTTTTAACTATCCCATGAAGCTATCCTTTATTCAAATTTGAATTTTGAATATTTTTCAATTTGAATTTTGAAAATTGTTACCTCTCCTATTATCACTCCTATTGTACAACTATGTATGGATGTAAAATCTCATGAAAATTGTGACAGGAAATAATACCAAAATCATTCTTTTCAATCGGTTAGTTCAATGGGTTCGGCTTTGTCCTCCCTGTTTTGATTGGCATTCACATGCTACATCTTGAGGCGCATGTTTTAGTGAATGAATATGAACTCCTGCTGGTTCTTGTGGCCAAAATTGTTGCATCGTTTTGAGTGAATGGGGGAGAAAGGATTCTAATTTCTCTCACAACTAGATGAAAATGGGGTCTAAGATAGTACTTCTATGACAATCTTCCTTAGGTTGGGGCATTGCTCGTATAGCACCCATTCAATTGCAAAATTAAAAATGTATATGCATCCGTAACCGTTTAATTCTCTGTACAATTACATAAAAAATTACTTATGTCTACCTGGAGGTGTCTTGCCCTTTCTAGCTTCAACTACACAGTCAAAGGATCTGAAGGTATCCCTATACTTTTTTTTTTTTGGAATAATTAATAAATTTTTTTTTTTAGAAGAGAAAGAAGAGTTACATGCTAAAATACAACAACAAAAGGAACACCACTACGAGCAACAGTCCGGACTGACGCTACTAATAAATGTGGAAGACAGCCCAACCCCCCAATTAGCAATCTTATCAGCCAATACATTTTGATCCTGTGGTGCATGGACAAGAGTGATATCCAAAGAGAACACTAATTCCCTATTCTCATATATATAGTGAGCATACTTCCATGAACCATCTCCCTTTCCCATTCCCTAACCAATGATCATCACTGAATCCCCCTCAATAGTACAACCCCAAACCCCCGTGCTTTTAAGCTCATGCAGCCCCATAAGGAGACCAACAACCTCCATTTTTGTGGAATCACAAATGCCCAATGAGCCACGAATAACTTGGATTACAGTGCTGCATCAGTCCTATAGCACGCACCCAAATCCAGACGGCACTAGATTGCCTTTTGAGGACCCATCAAAGTTGAGATTTAGTGCACCAGTAGAAGGGAGCAGCCAATGCATTGCGTTCCTTTTTTCTAAAGGAGGGTTAAGGGATATACTAGTTGCCTAATCTTTCATAAACAGTGTTAAAGGCATACCTTTAAATTCCTTAGTGACAGAAACTAGCTCTCTACTGCTTTTTTCCTAAAAATTATATATTTCTTTCACTCCAAATGACCTAAAGAGTACCATGTAGCAAACATGTCCAAACATTCTCCCATGATCCCCCAATCCCCAATTAGTCTATTGACATATAAATTCCATCATCTCATCCGGCATCACCCACATTCGAAGCACACTTGGAAAAAAAATTCTATATTAGCTTTGTAGAAACTGCAGTAAAGGAAGATGTGCTTTGTGTATTTGCAGTCTCTTTTGCATAACACGCACCAATGAGGAGATAATGATTATGCCTCCTTCTTTGAAGCATGTTAATAGACATGAGTGGTTTGTAATGTTGAAGTATATTAGTTTTGTGTATCTCTTGACATCTTAAGGTTTTGGGAGAGTTGGTTAATTCACTGTTAACATGGTATCAGAGCAGATTTGGACATGAGTTCGAATCTCGGTGGATGTATTTTCCCAAATGTAGTGTTGTGTACGTGTGTACGCATTGGGTGGATTTGTGTCTATCTCATAGTTACCAAAGCGAGAAGCGAAAGCAAGAATTAGAAAGCGAAGCTCAATAAATCCTTGGGAAGCGAGAAGCAACATCAAAGTAAATAGTTATAAGTTACAATCAATAATTTCAACTATAATACAACAAAGTGAATGAATTTAGAAAGAGTACTAAAAAGTAAATAACAAAAAATCATGACATAAATCAATATACAAACCACTTGTTATTTGTATGTCTAGCCATTCCTTAGATTTTACCGTACAAAAGATTTTTTTGTAGATAACTTACATCTTAGAGTCAGACTATAGAAGACCTTGTATAGAAACCATCAGCTTTAAATCTTTTGTATTGGATTGGAATAAAATAATATAAACAATACAATCAATACTAAATCTTTTTTTCCCCCCTACAAAATCATTATTAATTCCTGTAGATAATATTTTATTCAATGCTAATAGCATATGATTTACAATAAATAAAATACAATATTATTTCTTGGATTGTTTCTTAGTTGATTATCTGAACGTTTCTATTCACTACTCCACATTTTGAGAAGCGTGCTTCCTACTACTTGGGGAAGCGGAATGGAATTAGTTTCCCAAACGAGCTTCCTAGGAAGTGAGCTTCTCACCTTGTACCAAGTTTCCCTGCAACTATGGTCTAGCTCCCCAAGTGTGTTCCTGGGAGAGAACAATGTTCCTCCTGAGTGGGGGGTTTTGAAGTATATTAGTTTGTGTATCTCCTAACATCTTAAGGTTTTATGAGAGTTGGTTAATTCACGGTTAACATGTAATTGTAATTACCTCCCTAAGAGCCTTGGCTTTTATGGACACATCCGAGAAAGCATTGATTAGGTTGGGCTGAATGTCGAGATTTTATGCGTATTGGTACTTGAGGTTGATCTAGTATGCCGAAATTCAAATAAAATCAAATAATTTATATCAGCCAATATATTGCACCTCATTACTTGACAAATAAATCTAATTAAAACAAATGAACAATCTTACCAGCCTCATGAAGTGGGTGAGAAGCATGTTGGGCCATCTTTTATATTCAATCTTCAAGTAACAAATAGAGGAGTGAGGGGCAGCTACTTTAATTGTTCTTTTTCACCAATTGTATGACTCATCAATAAAGCCCATCGTTGGTTTCTTGTCTTCATCCTCCAGCTTCAACACCTTCACAAGCGGTTCTAGAATTTGACAACCCTCATTTTGGAAGGAATGGCTAGACTAAATCTGTTAAGCTCCCTTCTCCATTGCATTGTTATTCACAAAATGTATATGATGCAGCACACAAGTTCTGATACCAAAATTGATGCAGCACAAATGTTCTGATACCAAAATTGATGCAACACACAAGCTTTGATACCAAAATTGATGCAGTACCCCAGAGATACTAGGTGTACCAACTACCAAGCTTTCGGATATGGGTTGAATGGGTTCCAAGAAGATCAAATCTGAAGGGAAACCAGGTATAACTTGGTTCTGTTTAGTCTTTCATCAGGGGTTCAGAAGATCATACTAGAGCTTAACTGTGGTTGATTTGGACAGAATATGGACTTAAAACATCAGGTTAAATGGGACTATAGGTGGCTGTATAGACTTAGAATATAGTGTCAAAATAGGGTAAAACAGCGTCTGTTTTAGTGATAAAACAGTGAGGTAGGCTAGGAGTTAAGCTCAGGGTATATATTGAAAATGGAAAGGATATCGAATGGGAAATCAAACTGGTCAGATTTAGGACTGATAAGGGTCAAAACAGAGGGTATGAATTGGGCTTAACATGTTCTGATCTGGAGGTATTCAGGTTTACGAAATCAGAGATTTGAGATGGCTGTAATTGAGGTAAACTAGGACATCACAGGGCCCGACTTCTGGAGGAATAATTTTGTGGCTCTGATTATGGTTACAGCAGGGATTAATAAGCCTGAAATCTGGAATAGTTAGGAAAGGGTTTTGGAATGATTATAGCAAGGTGAAACAGGGCTAAGTTTGGACTTATTTCAGACTGAGTGATTGGGTTTTAAGATTAGGTCTGGACAATAGATTGGGGCTCCAAAATAAGGTAGCCGCAGGGTGTGTTTTGAGGGTTTCTTGACTGTTAAACTCAGAAAATAACAATGATGTTACTTTTAGAGGGGCTGCATGTTATTAGAGGTGGTTTTCTCTGATTCTTGAAAGAAAGACAGTGAAGGGAAGATATATAAGGTCTGCTGCAGGGTATGAACAAAGGAAGACTTGGGTTTGGTGATGGGAAACAACAAAAACAGGTGAGTATAGGTTAGCCGTATGGAATTGAGAATCTTCTCTAGGGTTTAGACGATGGAAAACAATGGAGAAGAGGGAGAAAAGGTCTGAGACAGGTTTAGGAGTCCAGAATTCAATCAAAAAAAGGTTCTTGGTGATGGATCTTGAGGTTCTTTAATGGTGATAGTGAAAACAGTGAACAAAGAAGAAAAGAAATAGGAAGAAGATAAAGTAGTCTACCTTTTGTGGAGTAATCCTTACACCACTATCCCAAGGTAATCCCTACCTAGGGTTTCAAGCCAAGGCACAAGAACTTGAAAGAGAGAGCAGTCCCACTTGTGGAGAGCAAGAAACCAGCCAAAAACTTTATTAATGTCTATCATATCGATTACAATGGGGTATCCCCTCTTTAGACTTTACAATTCAAAAGAAAAAGAAACTTTCTAAAATAGAAACCTATGACTCTTTCCTAAGACTTTCTTAAAAAAAAAACACTCAAAAGAAGGCAAAATTGTGGGCTGTGTAGGGGTGGTCGACCAGCACTTATTTTGCTTATAGTATGTACTTACAAAATTGCCCAAACACAAAAATGTTAATACTAATAATGTCCTATCTCTAATATTTCATAAAATATTAGCTAAAACAGAAAAAAAAAACCTCTAAAAAGACTCAAACAACAAATAAACTCTTTCCTTGATGTAGCCAAGGTGTCCCTCCATGCGTCTTCTCATGTGGACCCCACCAAGCCACATGTGGGTCCCACATGGCCTTCAATGTCTGCATTAGTATACAATTCTTGGCATGAGAACATAGCTTCCAACCCCTCATTCTTATGGAAAATGCTCTAAAGGGCTATACAGTTGTTAGTGAAATGTGTCAGGCCCTAGCGGACTAGATTTGTTTCACACTTGTCCCATCATCAAGGACAATATGTACCCATGATTGTAGAAGAAAAATGTATCTGCCTTTGCCTTCTCATCAACATTCTTCAAAGCCCTCCTCTTCCTCATGTCCTTAAACATGAGGTCGATGCAATATGCTGCAGACAAGGCTAAAAAATGTTATATTTTGAGGACTTCATCTTCTTTCCCGCTTTCTTGAAATTGGTCCTGTCGTCTATCATAATCTGTACAACATACTCTTTTATTTCCCACCTTGTTGATCATATCAACCGACTTGTAGGTGTACTTGGCAGGTATCCTTGATAACATTAGATGCCTTGACAGACCTAAGGAACACCATACGGCCATTGCAGTATACCATACATTTGGTGATTGATTGTCTCTCAACACTAGTCCAACCATCACACATAAGAGTCACCCTATACTCTGGGCTCAGGACTCCAATGTAATCATTCAGCATCTCCTGCTCCAAGTACTTTGTCATATTCTCCTGAGTAATGGGTGCCTTCACACCCGGCCTAGACCTCACAGCCCCATCTACCAAAAGTTGCATTGGCAGCAATGCTTTTAAAGAATGGAAATTTTGCATTTTTTTATGAGAAAAAAAGTAATTGAAAAAGGGGGAATATGTTTTCTCAAAAACATTATGATGCGGACAGTCAAACAAGATTTATGTATATACCCCCACATAAGAGGGCATGGGCTGTTTAGATGTACATGTTATCTGGGGTTGATTAGAATTATTTAGGGAGGGTTAATTTTGTAATAATGCCAATAGTGCCATAGTTAGTTTACTTTTTTGGGGTTTTTAGTTGTTATCTCGTTTTTCACTTTGGATCTTAGTTTTCTATGGCCAAAACTTGGTTTTTTTGCTTAATTTTGGTGTTATTAGATAGGTTATTCAGTTACCTTTCTAATAAGACTAAGATTACACAAATCCAAGGTGATTTGGGAAAGTTATGACCAAATTATTAAGGGGTGGTCACTTAAAACGGGAATAGTGTTTTTTAGAAGTCTTAAGTTAGAATTTTTTAGGAAAATAAGTTTTTAGAAAGTTTTATGTTTTTCAGAAAACTTAGCTAGCAAGTTTAGAATTTTGGCTATTTTCCAATTTCTTAAAGTTGTATGCCTATTTAAAGGCAACCCTTCCCCCCTAATTTAGAAGTGAAGAATAAATTTGTTTTTTAATATTTGGGTGTTTCCAAGGTGTGGCTGTAGTTATGTTCTTCTCCAATGTTGATGCCACTCATGGCTCCCCTCTCTCTTTTTCTTCCATTGGTGTAGTTACAAGCTCTCTCTCTCCTTCAAGATATATTTCTATTATTTTTCTGTATCTCTTAATTTCTTCATAACTTTCTCTTTCTTTATATACTATTCTCTTATCATTATTTCTGTCATATTCTTTTTCTTTCTTCTTTTTTTTCCTCATTTTCTTAAAACCTCCATTGAAGAACCTTCACTTTTTTGAAAATCAAATCTTATCGTAATTTCATGAAATTTTAACTATAAGACCTTGCCATATGTCAGAAATGATCATAAAAATTTAAGAATTTTTTGACAGGTCAGAGGGGCATTTTGGTAATTTTTTGAATTTTTTGTCCAAAATTATTGAAATACCCTTTTTGGGTATTTTTCCTTCTTATTTTCATTCTATATTCTTCTAAACTCAATTTCTGTGATTCTATTATCTATTTCCTCTTATTTTGGGGCCACTTGAAGTGTTAAATTCAAGTCTTGAAAACTTTTGCTCATAGTTCAAAATCTCGCGTGATATGACCCGTATCGCGCGAGACGTACCGGTACCGTAGGTGTGCGACACGATACCCCCATGTACAGCGAAATCTCGTGATTTGGACAGGTTATCACGAGACGTATCGTGTATCACGCATGCGTTTCGCGATAACATGTCCAAAATGACTATTTTTTTTGCTTAAAATAGCTTGAGACGCGATACGGGGGAGTATCGCGTGCCACGTCTTGCAGACAACCACCCCCGTATAAGTTACCAAAAACCTCAAAAATCTTGTTTTTTTTTTGCAATTTCTTACTTCATTTAGCTTCTAGAAACTAAATCTAAGATTCCATTTGAGTCTATTTCGTTTGAAAAGGGAGATTTGAGCCAGATTGAAGGATCGAACCCGTAACTCCAAATTTCGACAAAAACTTCGGTAATCTCTATTTTTTCTTTATTGCTTGTAAAGTTTTTATATGTTATATATTTCTGATAGATCTACACATTCATGGAAAAAAAATATTTATTTATTTATTTTTCAAAAAAATCAAAAAATTGAAGAAAAATAAAAAATTACATGAAATGAGGATTGTTTGGTCTAATTTTTTTCTATGTTATAATACATATCATTTTGCACATAATATATCAATTTGGTAGATTTCTAAAAATAAAATATTTTATGTATTTATTTAATATTTTAATATTTTAAAAAATGCCAAAAAATGCACATAATATATCAATTCTATTTCTCTATGACTTTATCTTACTGTATTATATTTCTTTTTTCTCTACTCTAGTTTCACACTTTTACTGTTGTAGTTTACTTTAATAATACTTTTGGATGTGGATTTATAGCTTTTTCTTTGCAATATATAGTGTTATTTACTTATTTATCAACCTCTTAACACTTAAAATTCTGCACATGTGCGATAACGAGTGTCACGAGGGCA
>JAOXJP010234197.1:0-10197 GCA_025762735.1 Platanus orientalis | reverse complement strand
GAAAGATCTTGATGGATCAAGAGACCATCTATAGTGTTTAGGGTGAGAAGGGGAAAGGCAAAAAGCAGCGAGATGGTCATGGAGAGAAGAAACAATGTCTAGCTCAGAGGTTAGAAGGTCTCTAGTGAATAAAAGGTTCCACAAAAGACCATTGGATTTAGAGAGGATGTTAGAGATAGAGGCAAATTTATTAGAAGCGAGACGAAAAAGATGAGGAAAATAGATAGAGAGAGGGAGGTCGCCAATCCAAGAATCAGTCCAAAATCGAACCGGTGCCCATTCCCGATTACAATGGAAAGATGGGAATAGACTAAGGGGCGAGTGGCTAAGATGCGTTTCCAGATTACCAAGGTTTGAGAGGAGATGATAGGGTTTGAGTCCCATCCATTTGGACCTATTCCATACTTGCAAAGAATAATAGAGTGCCATAGACTATTTTTTTCCAAGGTGAAATGCCAAATCCATTTTCCCAAAAGGGACTTATTTTTCAATGAGATGTTGCCAATCCCTAGACCCCCTTTTGATTTCGGCAAGCAAACATCGTCCCACTTAATGAGATGATCCTTAGTAGAATCACACCCATCCCACAAGAAGTTCCGTTGAATTTGTTCCAATTTATTTGCAACCTTAACTGGAATGGAGAATATCAATAAGTAATAGATGAGGAGGTTTGATAATACAGATTTGATAAGGGTGATTCTACCTCCCAAAAAGATATGACTTTTTCTAAAATGCAAGCCTCTTTCCAGTTTTCTCGATAATCGGGTCTCAAAAACTGTCCAAATGAGGGTGGCCACCAAGAGGAAGACCAAGGTACCTGAGGGGTCAATCATCCACTCTACAGCCAAGAATATTCGCTAAGGACGAAGGGAGGTGTAGCCAACATGAATCCCAGCAAGGCCAGATTTTCTCCAATTGACTTTAAATCCCAAAATAAGCTCAAAAATTTGAAGAGTGTGTTTAAGATTGGTAATGTCTATGGATGTTGGTTTTACAAAAATAATAGTGTCGTCCGCATATTGGAGATGGGAGATATGCAAGGCCTTGGACTGTATCTTGAAGCCCTCAATCAAATTGGCCCGAACAGCATGGGAGAGAAGGGCACTAAGAGAATCGGCGATCAGAGAAAAAAGGAAGGGCAAGAGGGGGCCTCCTTGTCTGAGGCCTCTTGATGCGCGAAAAAAGCCTTTGGATGTGTCATTAAGAAGGATAGAGAACCAAGGGAATCTAATGCAGCCCATCATCCAACTAATCCATTTTGTGCTAAAACCCTTTTTTATCATCACCCATTCAAGAAAGTTCCAATCTACCTTATCGAAAGCCTTTTCCAAATCAATTTTGCAAACTAAGTTAGGAGAGCCAGATTTCTTCCAATAATCCACACACTCATTTGTCACAAGAATGCTATCAAAGATTTGTCTTCCTTCAATGAAAGCACATTGGGAATTTAAGACCACATAGGGTATAACCTTCCGTTACCTGCAGGATAGGACATTTGCTATGATCCTGTAGAGGCTTCCTACAAAACTGATTGGCCTGTAGTCGGAGAGGGAGGAAGCGCCAACAATCTTAGGGATGAGGGAAATGAAGGAGGCTTTAGCTCCTCTATGGAAAGTGTCTCTCTCAAAGAATTCTTCAACAACTTTCATCAAGTCACCTTTAATCAGATCCGAGCAGGATTGGAAGAAGAGCATAGAGAATCCATCTGGCCCTGGGGATTTGTCTTTATCCATAAAAAAAATTGCAGACACAACTTTCACCTCCAAGAAAGGGGTCTCTAGGGAATAAGCCACGTCTAAAGAGATATGAGAATCAAAGAGATTGTCAATTCTTGGCCTGGAAATTGTGTCATAGGAAAACAAACTATCACAGAAATTGATAATGTCATTTGCAATGCTCTCAAAACCTGTCACCTCATTTCCATCAAGCATTAATTTGGTGATGAGATTTTTCCTTTTCTTGCCGCATGCAATCCTATGGAAGAATTTATAATTGACATCCCCTTCTTTTAGCCATTTGTACTTGGCTTTTTGTTTCCAAAAAGTCCCTTTATAGCGAAGAAGGGGCCCTAGTTCGGCCAAGAGAGAAAGCCTCGAAATTTGGAGATTATTTAGAAGTCCCACATTGTTCGAATAAAAAATGTCAAGTCTTGCAATTTCCTCTAGAATTTTGCCTTTTTTTAATGAAGATTCCCAAAGGTGTTCTTGTTCCAGGCAATGAGCTTCCTCTTGACAAAATTAAGCTTCTGGTAAAATTTGAACCCTTCCTTCTAGTGACCAAGCACTCATTCCACCACTTAGTGACTTTTGGCATTAAGTCAGGGTGTGAAACCCACATGTTCTCAAATCTAAATGGCTTGGGACCAAAGCTATGAGGGTCGGTGATGAGAACGATAGGCCAATGATATGAGGTAAGTCTTATAAACGCCTCCTGAAAGAAGTGTGGAAAATGTTCCTCCCAATCAGTAGAGACCAGGAACCTGTCAATGTGACAGAGAGTAAGGTTCTCTCAACCATCTGTCCATGTGAAACGACTGTTAAGCAAAGGCGGATCTCTGAGGCTTGACAGAGAGACAAAAGAGTTGAATTCCCACTTTGTCCTCGTAAATCGTCCACCCGAGCTTTTCTCATAAGGAGATCTAGAAGCATTAAAATCACCACCAATGGGCCACTCCATAGGGAGTGAATGAGGTGAAGCTCATCCCAAAAAGCTTGTCGACCTAAAGAAGAATGAAGATTGTATACCCCTGTGAAACACCAATCCAAGCCAGAATCTAAATTCAAGAATGATAAGAGTGATTATGTGCGATCCAAAAGAGACATTTGTCTTTGAAACCAGCAAAGAGTCCCAGGAAACTAGAATTCCACCCGAGGTACCTTGGAAAGGGAGAAAAACCCAATCATCTAGGCGATTCCCAGAAATGCTCTTAAGTAGTCTTTTGCAAATCATCGATTTCTTTGTTTCTTGTAAAATTACTATATCAGGATCGCATTTTTCGATGCAAGTTTTAAAAAAGCGGCGCTTCAAGACACCAACTAGTCCTCTTACGTTCTAGCAAAAAATCTTCACTGGCAACCAGAACAACCCCTAATAACCCTTTTCGATCCAGAATGGTCGATATTATCACTCATTTCCCATTGAAGATTTTTTAATTCCCGAAGAGCTTTGTTACTTTTCTTTGATGAAGGGGGATTCCTAGAAATGAAATCTGACATTTTAACCGAATCACCAAGGTCATCAACAGCATGCAGACCCATTCTACTCATTACTTCATTTACACCCTTAGCACAGACTCAACCCTATCTGTTTGCAAGTGTGGAATAGGATCCAAAGAGCAAGGAATGACAGACGGGAAGGGGCAAAGGCAAGAGAAGTACTGAAAGCAAGAAGAGATGTAGATTTAAACTGGAAGAGAGAGTTGGTAACATGCGTACCTGAAGACGATGGACATTTAGTGCAATCAAAATCGGCAGCATGATCACAAGGCATTTCTTTTTGTTGCCGATCATTAGTGGATGTAACGCCGCAGGTTTGCCCAAGGAGGGATGGCAAGTTAGCATTAGAGAGAGCCCGGTCACAAGAGTCCGGGTTTGGTTCATTGTCAAAGGTGAACCCGCTCTGGTCCGAGGCTGAGGAGGGTGGTAGAGTGTCATCGTCTTCAGAGAAGTAAGTGTCCTGAGTGTTCAAATCGGCATTGTGGCAGAAAGGCAATGTGGTAGAAGGAGAGATTCTCAATTGTGGCTGCTAATGCAGAAGAAATTCCAGGGTAGAGAACTTGTTGGCCACGGATTTGAGAAGGTTGGAATGGAACGACTGAGATTCACCTCTTCCAACATGCTGAACAGAGTGGTGGTGGGAATGAGGGGTGGAGGCAGCAGCAGCATGTGGCTTCATTTCGGTAGATGGAGGGGCGGTTATCCAAGTGTTGTGAAAGGCTTCATCAATGACCGATTTCACAGGGCAATTAGGGATGAAAGAGATGGTGGTAGATCATAGCCTGTTGCAAGAGTTTGGGAGCAAACCTGATCCTATGAGCCAAATTTGGGAGTGGTCTGGGTTGAGAATTGGTTTTGGACCTTACGTCATGTCCATTGCCTTTGGGCCTTTTTTGTAAGAGCCTAAGATGATGGGTCTGGCCCAAGGATACCATCACCTTTGGGTTTGGGAGAGGAGGAGTTGTTTGAAGTTTGAAAATTGAGATTGTGTGGGCATAATGGTAGTGGCAAAAGTGTCATTGGACTTCATAAATGAAGAGGAACTTGTGTCCACTGGATTTAGGCATCTTCTATCACACCGTTAGATACTTCCACGTGTATGCCTTCAACCTCAGGAACTCTTGAGGGACTGGGGCATCCGCCGGTGGTTTGGAGTGAGGGGTTAACGGTCGAGCACTCCACATCAATGAGGACCGAGAATCTTTGATTCCCAAGCTTGAGCGTAAGGGCTCATGGAATCTTTGAGAGGCCTAGAGAGTCAACTTTGATGCGAGCATATTAAAGCTCAAAAAGAGTCTTAGTCCTTTGATCTATCTCTAGAAGACCGTCGCATGCCAACCCTAGTTCACGGAAGGTTGCGACCGTCCAAGCATCAAAAGGAATGCCTAATAATCGGATCCAAGTGGTCCACCATAGGTAAGGAGTCATGGAATTTAAAGAGAAAACATGCCAACAATTTGATTTTTTTTACAGATGGGATGCTTTAATTTATAATCCAACTGATTGTGCTTTGTATAGGCACATACTTTATTTGCAGTATAGTTCACCCCTTTCATACTTTAACAATATCCATCAAATAGAAAGAAAAAAAAATGCATAAAGATAAAAGTTTTGGAATATTCAATTTAGCTCCAAGCCAATCTGATTTCTTTCGGGGTTCATACTACCAAAAGGGGCTTTTGCCATCTTGTGTAAGCATCTAAGAAACAAAACCTTGAAGAGGGTTTATACTGGCACCATCATTTCCAAGTATTTGCACTGACCACCGTGTGACCATTAGAGCAGTAATTTAATTCAATGCTTATAGTTATCTTTCATATACTGCTAGTAAGGCTACATATTGGTTTGGTCAGCAACTCATAAAAAATATAGAATGGTCCCGTGTGTTTCTCAACCAACAGCGCAATTTACAACATCTTGAATGAACCAACCCCCCCCCCCCAAAAAAAAAAAAAGATTAATTCAATATTACAAGCCATTTATGCTGTATAGAAAATGGTGCTAACATTTTCTTATTTTTTGTTGATAAAACGTATCATATAACATAACGAAGACTATAGGCAGAAACCATAAGTCTAATACTTGGCCTACAGTGTATTTTTATTTATTCCATGCTAACAGCAAACGAAGGATGATATGATATATGCCATCTATCAATTAAGTTTTGCTAATTTGAAGCAAGAGCAGGGATAGAGTCAAGTGAAATGCATATCTTCACACAACAGAGTAAAATACCTGTCAGACTTTCCACCGATTCAACAATAGCTTGGAATTCATTAATGATATGAACTCGGGTTATCCGGTCCTCTTCTGACGGTTTGATCATAGAAAGGATGTTCTTCAGAATAAGCTCCTGAAAGGCACTCATCTCTGAGCTCTAAATTGCACTGAAACAAGGTAAACATGGTTCAGTATGATAGAAGTTATGTGTGATGGTTTTCAGTGCCAAGAAATGAACAAAAATATAGTATTCTAAAGCAAGTCCTGCCTACAACTACAATTGCCAATTAGAGTCGCAAATGCATCTGTGAGCATTTTATAAATCAAAGCCTCAAAAGATCCTTCTTGAGGAAAAAACCATAAAGAACTCTGGAAATCAAATGGTACCCATACAATTACCAAACTGAATTAAAGACAACAGGTTGTACAGTGAACAACTAACAAACAAAATCAATTGTAGTGCTAGATATTGTTCCGCATTCGAATGATATATACTGTTAAGAGTCGTGTATCTGCAGTTTATTCTTCAGGGGAGTTTATGGTCCATATACAAACCATTTACATTATCCAGAGGGTGTCAGCTTGACTATCATTTATTGTATAAACAGTATTAATAAGGATTTCAACCCTTCATTCTAAAGATATTAACATTTTGGATAGACGGAAAAAAATGATTCTTAGGCAATGCAAACATCAACCTTGAGACTAAAATGTATCATGACATAAGGATTCACAGTTTTATTTGATCAACATAAACAAGCTCCTGGGACCATGCAATTGTGAGAAGCTCACCAGCTCCTCTTGGATGTCAGTTTTAAGAGGACGAAAACATTTAAAAGAATAAAAAATTCTAATATGATAGTTGTTGAAAATAAGTGTACCCTACAATGGATTTAACATCTGCCAACTGAGCCTTACAAGTAACTCAAACCCATATACTAGATAAAAATTTGAGAACGGTTTCAATTTATGCAAAACCAATAATGAATATTCCAGTGAAGCTAAGTTCTCCAAATATTTTCTATCAAATACTTCTAGGATTCATTAAGAAACCAAACATTTCTAAAGCTATCCGAGTTGAAAAGTCCTTAGTCCACACTAGTAACTAGATTATGAATATAACATATGTACTTGCATCTCCACGAATTTGATAATTAAATGAACGGATTATATGAACAATATATGAAATCAAGCTCTGATTTGAGACTAGTCGTTCAAACTTTGAAAGTAAACACAGTAAATCAAGAACACCAAATTTTGGGGGAGGGGGAAAGAAAAAGAAACTACCGTGCAGTCCATGAGAAAGGAGAAAAGGACAGCAACATATAATTACCAAGGATAACTTCGGAGAGAAATCAAATGTAGTTCAGGAGAGAGACCCTTCGATCCTTTTGATACCTGCTCATCCATCTTTTCCAGTAATTAAAAAATGCCATTAAACCTTACAAGTAACTGCGAACCCATATGGCTAGATCAGAATTTAAGAACATCTCCTAACATCTATATAACCCAAAAAAAAAAAAAAATTGAATATTCCAATGACGCTAACTTCTGCAAATAATTTATATCAAATACTTCCAAGATTCATGACGAACCCTAACATTTCCAAGATAAAAATAAAGAAAATAGATTATATATCAACAATTTCCAAAACGAAGCCCAGATTTGATTGGCCGTCGATATGA
Source organism: Platanus orientalis (assembly GCA_025762735.1). Lineage (NCBI taxonomy): Eukaryota > Viridiplantae > Streptophyta > Magnoliopsida > Proteales > Platanaceae > Platanus > Platanus orientalis. Next base: position 3,077 of record JAOXJP010234197.1, on the reverse strand, counting down.
ACCGATCATGCAACGTTTGAAAATAAACACAATAATTTGGAGGAAAAATATGAAACCATCGTGCAGTCCATGAGAATGGACAAAAAGGCCAATGGATTACCAAGAAAAAGCTTCGTTAAGGGAATCCATGACCCCTCGATCGTTTCATAGCGGCTCGTTAATCTTTTCCAGGGTTTGTTCGTCGTGGTCGTTGGTTCACTCCTCAGTCTTCACGGAGAGGGCATTGGACGTACGATCCTCAAGAGGGGCTAGCTTTTTTTTTTCCACGCTGAACGAAAAAGACTCGTGAAGACAAAAGAGTCAACTTTGGTTCCTGAGAATGATTTTCCCATGTTCTGCGATCAAAATTGATGTGACCATATGTGACGCGTATCATAGGCTGACGTGTAACGTGTTGTGGTGCGATTTTTTTACAATACTCTTTAAGATGAATATATTTTTACATTATTAATCTTATACCTATCACGTGTCATCCCAAGATGTGGTCACATCAATTTGCATCACAATATGCCATTTCGTGTCTAAGTCGTCTTTGAGTTTACTTGGATGCCACGTTAACGTGATTGGGGGGAAAAAAAATTTTAATCCAAAAGAATAATAATAAACAATTTAAAAAAAACGAGAAAACCCTCTGCGTCGGAGCGGGGTGCGCAGGGCCCGCACTCTCCTGTGAGAGGGGGCACCCTGCTCCCTGCGGAGAGGATGTAAAGGGATTTCAAACCGTGGATAATTCCCTTCCATAAATTTTGGGGTGTTTTGAAACTCCTTAAGATTGCGTCTCTCGATTTTGGTTAAATCTGGTGGAATCTGAAATAGGATTCCACTGATTAGATGGATTCCCCATATTTGATTGGTTGGATTATGAACCTATTGGTTTCGTACAAGTCTAATAGAATCCATCTTTTCATATTTTTTAGTTTTTCATTTCCATCCCAAAATGTTAGATTTTGTGACCAAATCCGGTGAAACTCCTCTTTTTTGTGTTAACCGTCGATCTCTTTTAGATTTCAAAAAAATTGTTTTCTATTTCTTAGCAGTAAAATAAGAAATGGAATTATCATATTGCTTTCAATTCATTTTCTAAGCCTTTATTTTTCTTGTACTTTTTGGATTCAGATTTCTTTTTTAATTCACTCAAATCTGGACAATCGGACAGAGCTTAATATTACTTTCTATCATTTCCCAAATTCACTTGTAAAGTTTGTAAGAACCCAAATACTAAGGCTTAGCAACATTAATTTATCTCTTTTAGCTGTTAATTGTTAAAAAAAATAGCAATAAATAACAAAGTGGTCCATTTGGGAACCTTCCAAAGAATGCATTACATCCAATTTTAGTTTTAAGGAATCAAAACGATGTTTGGATACATGGAATGCATTCTTATAATAGCTCTAAATTCCACATTCTAGCAACATTTTTTGGTACTAAAGATAGCAATGCCAAAAAATCAAAGAATGAATTCTTTGGATGCGCACATGAGACTTTATGAACGAACGTATAACCTTTGACTTCTCACATCCACATCAAATAAAAAGCTTTAGATAAGAAGATAATGGGAATAACAACTTGTTGAAGGAAAATTTGTGATACAAGCGAATTTATTAAAATACCCTCCAACACACCAATTTACCAAAATACCCCATATTCTCTTTTTTTTTATGGATATAATTTAGGGACTATGTTGCGATTGAGCTAAATGATAATTACACTTTTTTTTATGGATTATCAGTTACATATATTCAACGATATGCCAAATTCTTGTATTAATCTAGAAAAAAAATGCATATTCTGTAGGTTGTTGTCAAACAACATTATGCTTAAGAAAAGTATAAAAAATGGATTATAGATTAAATGTTATCAAACGTCCATGCTTAAGTGCTTATTTAATAAGCAATAAATGACATTTCTACTTATTCAATAAGCATTACATGTTGTGCTTGATGTTGATCAATTTGGTGTTAATGTTTGACATTTACCAAAATGTCCTTAATAATCCTATATAATATCACTTATATCCATAGCTTAACCTTGTTTTTGTATACTTTCTATCAAGGAATATTGGTGAAGCCAAAATGAAGGCAATGACCCATTTCTTCACTTAGGCAACAAATAGTGAAACCCAAAATGAATGGCCTTCTTCCCCCAATAACAACAACAACAACGGCAAAAATATTGTTATCTCTGTAGAAGAGGAAGCTCCATCTTCATGATTGCAAAAAGACTGGTCTCGACTTTATTTCTACAGTTTTCGAGCATAAAAAGGCATAAAACTTATAATTAAGATATCATTGAAGATGCAGAAAAAACAAGGTTTTGGTGATCTATGGAGAGGGATAAGTTAAATGGGGTTTCCTACCAATGAGTCTCTCCAGGGCTTTAAAGGTCTATTTTCTCAAGGAAAAAAAGGAGGTGTCAAGGGAGCACTTTGTCTCCATTGACATGGGCTAGGGTGAGATCCATCTCCATGGGCCTACACATGCCATACCTTGTCTTGATTAAATGTTTCTACCCCCAAACCATGAAAATGTAAGGTATGTGAGAACTTTGCATGGACTAATCTCGTAATTGTTGATATAGATACTGGAAAATCTTGTCAAGCTTCAACAATAGACTAAGAGAAAGGGGAAATGTCAGATATCTAATGACGAAGTATGGCATCAAACAATGATCACATACAATCGGATTCAATAAACATGATTTAGTAAGCATTAAATGAAGGTGTCGGGAATTCCCTAGATTAATAGACATGGCAAGACCCAAAGGCTTGGTACATTCAAAAGTTTTGAGGCTTAATGTCGAGTGTTGCCTCAATGTTTGTTGCAGGTCCTCTTTGGATTTCATGTTGTAGTACATGTTGAAAAATAATTACATTTAATGTGGTAACGCATAGGATTTTATTAAAGTAAGGTTATGTGAAATGGGATAAGGGTAAAATGGACATTTGAATTACAATCTCCACAAAATAAGATTTTGCTTAAAATTAAATTGTATAATAATTAGTGTTGTTTCGATTCTTTGAAAAACTTTATGTTTTGATTAATTTTCATAAAAATACAGATCATGAACATTATTTCTCC
>JAOXJP010234196.1:0-10197 GCA_025762735.1 Platanus orientalis | reverse complement strand
ATCCTTCGCTTTCCGATACATGTTCAAGGCCGGTTCCGCACATCCTTCAAACACCCTTTGATTTCTTTCAAGTCAAATCCCCCAATAAATAGCTGGGCAAATAAGCTTCCAAAGAATTTTGCCGGGAAAAAAAAAAAAATTCTTACTCTCAAGTTCACATGCTAATTCAGATTGTTCTTAAATTATGTTCAACATGCAATAAATGAATTAGGGCTTACAAAATTAATAACAATTAATGACCTAATTAATATGTTTGGATTATCAGTAAGATACACAAATTTAATAATGGGAAAATTAGACCAAGCCCAAAAAATTGCCAAAATTAGGCTAAAATTAAGGGAAATAGGCCAAATAATTCATGGACTAACTAGAAAAGATGTGATCGTTTTAGGCTAGGAAATTGAAAACTCAGTTCTAGGCATTATGCTACAACATGCCAAAAGTCCTTATTTTTTATAGATTCGAAAAGAGAGCCAAAATTGAATAACCAATACTTGAATTTGATGTAGAAATGTAGAATAGCTCATTGATGCTTTTAAGGTTGATTGTGATCGATGTCCTAAGCCAAGAGAATTAATTTTGGGGTTTCCAAAATTTTCCAAAAAAAATGTTAGCTCCATAGGTAGTGCTGCCAGCCCCTGATAAATCTTTTTATTTATTTATTTTTCTGAGGTGGGTCCCAACTTCTAGGGTCGTCTTAGGGTTAGTTATACCCTGGGAAGACCCAACCTTCAAAAGGGAGAGCCGTTAGAAGTTGGGAGTCCTTCTCGTAAGAGGACTTTGACTGATGGTTTCATGCCTAGGTTGGAGAATAGATTATAGAACATGGCCTTTATTTGATCTTTTGGTTAAAGGCTTGGTGCTCTAGGATTGTCTAGGGATGTAGATTGCTCTGGAGAAAGCCATTCAACTAAAGCTTTGGTACTCGGAGGATGGAAAGCAATCTTGTGCATAAGCCTTTTTTCTCAGATTAACGCTTGACAGAACTTCAACCAGCTGTAGTTCCCAACTAAGTCAGATCCAAGACTTTACTCCAGTTCACCTAGGATTGTCCAAGGGTTAGGCAGGCCTTGGAGAAAGCCAAACTTCAAAAGCTTTGAAGTTGTGAAGTTGGGATTCAATTTCGTACAAGCACATTAGAAACCATATTCACGCCTAGGATGACTTCACTGCTTGGGAACTTCTTCGAATTAGCAAGGTGAGATATATACGGTGTATGGTAGTGGTCGTCCAGCTTTAAGAAGACCCTGGAGAAGGTAGCTTGATCAAAACCTTCGATATTGAGAATATTTGACGTCTTTATGCAACTCTTTCTGTTTTTGCAACCTGAAAATAAGAAGGAAAACGTAACAGAGGAGCAAAAAAAAAGAATGGGAAGAACCTTTAACCTAAGGGGAAGGAGTGGCCTCCACCACTAGTGTTAAACTAGGTGGTGGCCTAGACCCATTCTATGGTTTTAGGGTTCTTCAACCTATGAAATCAAGAAGAAGAAGAGCCAGAATGTGAGAGACTAAAATTTCAAGTATCATAGCATCATCTTAAAGACTGGTTGTGGGCTCTATAAATAGAGTCTCATGGCCAAGGTTGTGTACATGAAATAAAAGATAGACAAAAACACCCCTCTCTACCACTCTCATGACAGAAATGCCCTTAACTACCAATAATAACAAAAATACTCCTAAACTATTAAAGACAATACTACCCTCACTAACATGTGTTCCTTTCCAATAAAAGACATAAAGTAAATAAAAGATCTCTAATGGAACCAAAGCATAGACACATCTCTCCTACGCCTCCTCTGGTAGACCTGGAACTCACTCTTGGGCCCGATGTTTTCATCAAGAGTCATTCAAAAAGATAGAGAAGGAAGTGGTACTGTAGCATTTTTTTAATCCACCTGTGCCATTTGTTTCCAAACCCCAATCTTTTTTTTTTTGATAAGAGAAGATTTTATTAATAAAAGTAGGGATGAGACATCCCCAAAGTTGCATACAACAAACCCTAAACCCTAATCTTCTAAGCATGTTGTCCAGGAACACCCAATTCACACGGTCATACGTTTTTTCCAATTTTAGTTTGCATAGAATTCTGGACTCGCCTCTCTTCATTATCTCGTCCATACACTCATTTGCCATCAAAACCGCATCCATCGCTTGTCTTCCTTCTAGAACGCACTTTGGTTAGGAGAGATGACCGCCACTAATGTCCGAGACCCTACAGGCCTGGTATGCTTTGGGATGAGAGACAAGGTGGCATTATTTCCCAGGTCAAGGAAGCCTTCGTCATGGAAGTTTTGAATAGTCTCCAATATGTCCCCTTTGACGACAGCCCAACAACTTTTGAAGAAAGCTATAGTGACCCCTTCAGGACCTGAAGCTTTATCATCTTTAATGCTCTAAACCACACTTTTAATCTCCTTCGTAAAAGATCGTTCCAACCAAGTCCTCATGGAAGCTAAATTCAACATCGGTCTTCTAATACCTGGATCTTTGTAAAGTTTTATAAAATAATCCGCAATGTGATTTTTGAGAAGGTTGGCCACAATCTCAACCCCATTCTCATTCAGAAGAGAGCGAATAAAATTTGTGTTTGTCCTACAGGACACCACTATGAAAAAAATCTATGCTCTTATCCTCCTCCTTGAGTCATTTCACCTTTGCTTTTTGTTTCCATTTGATCTCCTCTAAACACGTGGTTCACTCATAATCTTGCTTAGCTAAGTCCCACATCTGTCTCTGCATTGAATCCCAATGCTTTATCTCCTTTAAGAGGACATTCCTCCTAGTCTCCACATTGCTGAAAACTACTTTGTTTCCCTCAGAAGTTTCAACTTTAGTCTCAAGTTTTGACTCGTCTTGCCTATCACCCGAAAGGATTCCCACCAACCCTTAATCAACACATTAAAATTAGGGAATTGGAGCCACATGTTCTTGAACTTAAACGGCTTCGGGCCACCACCAACCATCTTTCCACATAAAACCAATGGGGTGTGATCTGACATAGGTCTCAGGTGGGCAAGGCCCTTAGAGAAGGGAAATGGGTGGTCCCATTCCTCGGAAAGGAGGAATTTGTCTGTCTTGCTCAACGAGGGAGGGGACTGCATGTTGGACCACGTGAAAGGGGCACCCGCAACTACCACATCCTGTAAGCCGTGAGTATTTTATTATTATTTTTTTATCAATAAAGCCGTGAGTATCTACAAAGTTTGCAAACAAACATGAACTAGTAGACATGCCACTGCTACCATTTCTCTCCTTAGGACATAGAATTTTGTTGAAGTTACCACAGATACACGAAGGTCCGGACCAGGCAAGATGAAAGGTGGTTAGCTCTTGAAAGAATAACAACTTCAAGTCAGCTACACACGGACCATAGACTCCAGTTACCACTCACTCCTCTTTTGAGCCTCTTCTACCCTGAAAAGAGATCGAAAATGTGTTGATCCAAGTCTGAAGGATTTCGATCTTGCTTGTGTCCCAAACAACCCAAATACCACCCACGGAACCTCTGGAAGACAGAAAAACTCCATTTACCAAGGCGAAGGGGTAAACTTGCCGCAAGAAAAACCAAGGGATAGACTTATTTTAGCTTACTGAAGCACCACAAATTCAACCGAACTAGAGTTGACAGTATCTTTGATTTGCAAATGCTTTTTCGCCTTACTAATAGTCTAATACTTCTCACATTCCAATATAAAATGGAAAAATTCATTGAAACAAAGAAACAACTCAGAATAAATAAAGAACCACGAAACCGACTCACTGGTTTACCAGCCTAAGTGGCCTTCGTTTGCCTACAGAGCGACCCTTGAGAGCCGACTTAAGTCTTTGTACCTCGTGGTTCCTTCTCCTATTTTCTTTGTTTGTACCAGAGAAGGAAATTTCTCGTTCAAGAGCAGTGAGCAACTTGATCGCTTGTTTCTCCACCCCATCGAAAGACACACCCAAAAAATTACTCACCAATTGCATTTGATTGATTACTTAAATTGAGATTTCGGATAAAGCATGTATCGATTCGGCCACCACCACCAACTCCAATCCAATTTCATTGCACACTTTCCAAATTGGCTCAGAAGCATCTCCATAATCGATCGATCACGATCACTCAACCAAAACAGAGGGGTAACATCCTCCGGAGAAGCCTCCCCATTTGTTAGATTTGGCAGAGCTGTGGATTCCGTACATGAAGGTTCTGATTCCCTACTTGGAGGTTCTGACTCAGCTTCCCCCTAAGCACGAATTGCCAGTGGGAGGTTCGTATCTCTCTCCTTGTTTAGAAAAGAAGGAAGAGGATCACCATCATCAATCGTCCTTGAGATCGGTCCAACGAGGTTTCTTCCTGGATAATTGAGGTGGGCATACAGGCAGGGCTTAAGTCCCCTCTCTCCTCTTTATCACTAGCCTCAAAGTGTTTTAGAACTCAGTCCTTAGTCTTTGGAAAAAAGGGGCTGGTTCATCTAGATGTAAACCACGGTTACCCTCATTTGGAGCGGGTCGCGGTGGTTCACCCAAAAAACCTCCCTGACTCAACGAGGATCCAGGTTCAAGTGGATAAGACCCATAGGAGAAAAGAGGCGCTTTAGAATGCCCCGAAAACCCCCATCCTACCCCCCTTTAACTCTTCTATTGGATGACCTCTCCCAATTGAGGACCGCCTTGTCAAATTCCATCTGCGAGTTGAAGTTCCTAAACTGCCCTGTCCTCCCCTTTCCACCCTCCTTCACTTTGGGGGTTGAGAGGGGATTTCGCCTAATAACCCCTTGCGTAAGAGAGGAAGACGATTCGAAATTCAAAATTATCTCTATACATCGTATAGATGGTAGAGCCTTTCCAGACTTGTCAGAGACCATCTCCACCAGCTCAGCGCTAGGCTTCCTCCCTCGTCTCTTCAGATTCTGTGGTACCGGCTTCGACAATGGCTTCGAACAGAGGAGCTCCTCCTCCCAGTTGTCCTTGACAACCACAATGACATGATATGATATTACGCCATTGGACACCTTCTCACATCGAGGAATGGATTCAAGAGAGGTAGGTCTGAGTAAGATTCTCACCCATTGGAGCTTAGACTGCTCCAACAAACAATAGTCGATTCTATTGAGACCACTGCAAGCCCTACTGATGGTTTCGAACGTTTCCCTTGTTTAGAGATGGAATGGAACTCCCCTCAGATGAACCCAAAACAGTTGATGTAGCTTCCCCAGTTCCTTCGATCCCAAACATGGGAACCATCGGTGAAAAATCAAGGCCCCAGGCCTTCTCATTTTCAAACCATTAGCATCTAGCCACATCATTTCCGCCCAGCTTGCCCCTTTGAAGATTGCTTGATTCATAGCAAATGGATATAGTCGAGCTTTGTTATCTCTGAGCAAGGTCACCGAAAGCAGGTCTTCAATCTCCCCCCAAGACAGCTCCTGTTGATTCTTTCCACACACACAGAAAAGGCCCAGTCACATTGCATTCCCTTACTTTTTCAAGAGGGACGAGGGTTTTGAGAATGCGGGTCTCCATTGCCAAGCACAGGGAAATCCTTTGCGCTGGTTTTGAATGAGGCAACCTTCGGAGTGGGATGGGATTGCAAGAACACCCTCTGAATTATGAGAGCAAAATTTTCCCAGCCCGACGACTTAGAATCTTCCGGTAAGATGATATGTCTTCCCCTCTGCTCCTAGGCGTAACCGTTAGTAACACATATCGGCCCCAGTCGTTCCACTTGCGCTGAAAGACGATGACCCTATCACCCTTGTCCTGAGTCTTCACCAGACGGTCTCGTTTTGGCATGCGTATGACGTCCTGCAGTCGCTCAAGCAGCCAGGAGATGGAGCTCTCCTTGATTTCCACCGCCACAGCATAACCTGATCCCCTTTCCGTGATCCGGATATAGCTTGAACGACGGATAATGATCCTGATACTCTCAAATGATTTCCTCTCAATTACACAGATCACCATGACTCCACACAGATTGGAGATTGGAACTTGATAAACAAGATCAACAGCAGCAGTAATTATGGTCAGCAAGATCAGTAATGGATGTTATTGATCTAACACATAAAGAGGAAAAGAAGAAGAAAGAGAGGAAGGAACAGCAGTAACACAGGTTGCACAGGCTTAAACCAACCCAAAATGTCTCACTTCTTACACTCCAATGTGGGAGCCTGGATTAAGACAATTTTCTGTTGAGAAAATGTTGGGTGTAAACTTCCTTATATAGAGTACAATTTTCTCCACTTTAGATACCCCACTTTTAGTACTTGGCAATCAACATAACCGGATAACCCTACACCTAAAACTTATTAAATCAGAAATCGAAACTTCCAACTTCTCTAGTGATAACTTCGAAATTTGCTAGACTTTTCAAAACTTCCCTAAAATTGCAACTTTCAAAGACTCAAATAAAGCTATTGGCCATATTACTATTCTCATGTCTATGGGAGAGTATTGTCTCTCTCCATACGAATGGAATAGAGACAAAAGCGAATCAGCCAGCTGTATTCTATTGGACACCTAAAAACCCTCCTTAACCATTCTTATCACAAAACTTCCATTAAAATAAAAAATCCTATTCTACCCTCGAATTTTCAGCAGCCCTCATCAGCTCATAACCCATACGGTCCTCTTAGAAGAGGCTTGAAAGTCTGACCCACTTGGTGATGCTTCTGCATCTTTCTCTCTCTATTCTGCTTCTTTGTTTTCTGTTATTTTTTTCCATCTCAATTTGGTATGAGGGCAGTCATGCATCAGTTTGGTATCGGAGCATTGAATAATTTCTTTTGGTCCTGCATCATTATGTTATGGTATGCCGTACTTAGAGAGATAATCTGATGGGTTTTGAAAAATAAGTAGGTCGCAAGTAGATATATTGATTAAGGATTTGCATGATGAAATGGTTACTAGTGTCAGAATATCTGGGGGTTAGACCTGTGAATTTTCTGTTACATTGGGTTTATACCCGGGTTCAACATTGGGTCTGTATCTCTTTGCATTAGTTATGGATTTATTGACTATACATATACAGGAGATGTGGTTTCATGATTAATTTTTTTTTTTTTATTGGGTTGATAAAAATTCATTGAGGATTCACTGGGTAAAATGGAGTTTGGTTTGGAGACCTTGGTATGCTACAGGAATTTTTGTAAATGAATGACATACTTTTTGATACCCATGTGCCACACTAAGATGGATGTATTGTTTGTGTTGCTCTAGCACTGTGATGATCCAATCCAAAATGACTGTTGGATGAGAAATGATTATGTTAATGAACTTCTGAACTACAATTGATTAATATTAAAATGTCAGAACTCCAAAACTGCAATGTCTAGGATGGTAAGTGGGACAGGTTAACCTGTTGGCTTCGGTAATGGGCTTGGATGGTACATGTAGGTCCATGGGTGGGGCCTGGCCCTTTGGGCTGTGTATGGGCATAACCATAAAAAAAAACTTCCACACAATCCTCACTCAGGTCACCTAGAATGCAATTTAAATATGTTTTCAGGCCAGGCTGTTGGTGCCAGGCTTTATGACTGTTCAGGGCGAGCCCAACCACTACCATGGCAGGTCTATCGCAGGCTGATCATGACCTGGCATGTTAACAGGCTTAATAATTTATTCAAATTTGATAATTGGAGTCAACTAAGCAGTCCACCTGTCTTATCAATCATCCTGTACTCTCTCTTGCTCTCTAAAACTAGGCAGTTCACCTGTTTGACTGACCAATAATCATGCTTTCTTCTCTGTGTTTATATCATATATATTTATATGTAAAGTATAATGAATTTTAATTTCTTATAATCTTTTTTAATCAGTAAAAATTCATTGATGGAAAAGTGTGAACCTCTAAATTGTATTGAGTTCTAATTTATTTTTTGACGGTTTGTTTAGGTTTATATGGAAGTTGACAAATTTGGGGATGATTTGATCAAGGATCAAGAGAAGTCAGTGCCCTCGTTATTGGTAACCATTAATAGCTTATTTTTGAAGCTAGAGGCATCAATCAGCGAGTTACATGAAATATTTCAGGTACATATAAGAGGAAACATCTGCTATAAGACTATAGAGGGTTTCAAATTGTTTTCTCACTGTTTTTTTATTTTTATTTTATTTTATTTCTAGACTTGTATATGTATAGTGCAGGACATTCAGATTTGTCTACAGTTCCCTCTTCCAGCCTTATCCCAACCACTTAGGGTTGGCTACAGTGCCATAGTCATATGCTTCAAATTAATACCTTTTTTAATGCAATACTCTGCAGAGTGATTCTTCTGTTTCTGCTGATGGGAGCTACACATTTTCCCCACTGTTTGAGAAGTTGCCAGAGGTTAACCAGGAAGGGTCCCAGTGGACAGATCGTGAAATAAGAGATGCTATCAAATTGATATATCAGAATCTCCACAAACTTGATTCTTTTTTATCTCTTCTTGTAAGTGTTTTCTATATTGTTTGCTGTTCTCTATTTATATTGCATATTCTAATAGAAACTATTAGGAAGGGAGCAAAGGTATCTTTGTTTTTATGATTGGTTGATGTTGGACAGCCGCCAGCCTTGGAATTTAGGATCTTGTCATATTTCCCAAGTTTGGGAAATTAGAATTTACTCAATTTAGGAATCTGGTTTTTGGGGTCAATAAAAGAACATATTTCTGGATATATATATGGATAATTTGAGGAAGATGCTTGGGGTTTTGGGTTCTTTTAGGTGAAAAACAATTGGGATTGTATAGGTGAGGTGTTTAGGTTTAGAAAACAAGAGGGGTTAGTAATTAGATTGGTTGGATGGAAAGTTTAATCAGGCTGGTTATATGGATTAAGGGATTAGATTATGAGGAAGGTATTTAATGATTAATGAGGGTGTTGCGCCCTGAAACCCATACCTGTAGGTCCATGAATTTCGACACGTAACATTGACACATCACTTCACTTTTCATTCATTCATTTATTCTTAACCTGTATAAAATTTTCACTTTCTTTACATTCATACACAGTGGAATAATAAATTGATCACTTTCCAATAATCACATTCCCATAAGTTTGATCTATATAAAATCCCATAACTCATGAACCGTAATTCTATGAATAATTCATAAACAATGCCTAACATTTCCATTCAATTTAAATAAATAGTCAAACATAATCTCTAATTCATCAACTGAAATCAAATATTAAAAATCCCTAACTTATTACATTCTTTGAAGTTTAAACTAGAATGACTATACTGAAATAAATAAAGTCTCTAATCCAAATAACTGAAATAAACAAGTGTTTGGTCTCAAACTATCTCTATCTAGAACCGTTACTTTGCAATCTCCTCATCATCTGTGGTGTTAGATTGGGGTAAGTTTAACATATTTAGTAAAAAAACAGTAAACTATGGAAACAATGGATCGAGTCTTAGTACGATTTCAGAAACTAAATATATACTTTTTTATTTACAATTCAATATGTTTAACAGTTCATAAATCAATTTTATACATTATAATAAAAAATACAGTTTCATGTATAGAACAAAAATGAGTGATAACATATACCTTTATATTTACAGAACGGAACAGATCATATCATTGCTATAATAGAACAAAACAGAACAAAACATATATTTGCTATAAAGCTAGGACATATAACAGTTCACACCATTTAAATCCTGGTGAGAAGGGTCCAGTTCGTAACATTTAAACTCAACTGAAAAGGGTCCAGTTCGTAGTATTTAAATCCAGTTGAGAAGGATTCAGTTCGCACCGATTATACCTAGGTGAGAAGGGTTCCATCAATAATTCTCCTGGATGGGCAATGTAGCTTTCTAACAATACATATCATTTTCTTGTAGTTTCAATCAAATCATATAGTTCATAGAAACAACATATAATAATCCTTTACATTAACTTAAGTCAAAATAACATATAAGAACATGCTTGATCCAACTAGGCACAATCTATAAAACATGTTTTCAAAACATATCAAATCTGTTCAGAATAGTACTTTTGAGAATCACTAACGGTAGAATGTAAAAATCAATACTTTTCTTTTACAAAAATAGGATTTAAGATCACGAAGAATAAATCAAAGGAATAGACATATAATTTCTTGCAAATCAATAGATCATAACTCTAAAATTATTTAGAAGATCAAAACAATTCTTAAAATAGCCATTACAATTTTAGGAATAAAATCCTCTTTTAAAACTCTTGATTTTCCATTAAAAACATAGTTC
>JAOXJP010234195.1:0-10197 GCA_025762735.1 Platanus orientalis | reverse complement strand
CGCCAGGGGGTAAATCAGAAAGGGTACAAGTGCTTTCATCTACCTACTCGTTGTCATCTTGTGTCTTGAGATGTCATCATTGTTTAATCTATACCTTTCTTTTCCCCTTGTGGGACATCTCTTTAGGGAGAGCAGTTTAACAGTGAAGAGCTGTCCACTCATATTCCACTTCCTATTCCCATTCCAGTTCCTATTGGATGGCAAGAGTGGTTCTGGCAGCAAGGGAGAGCATGAGCTACAAGTGTATACAAGAAGAAAGAAACAACGTACACAAGAGGAAGGAAGGGTACAGGACTTGAATTCTTATAATCCACTTCAGGAGTCAACTTCCTAACCAAATCCTGATACAGGTAATGGTTCTCCTTATCTTCTCTTTCAATTTCTTAGTGATCTTGATCTACCCATAGCTCATAGAAAAGGTGTAAGGACTTATACTCAACATCTTTTGTCAAATTTTGTTTCATATCATGCATTATCTCCATCTTTTTGTAGTTTCACTATGGTTTTGTCTTTTATTTCTATTCTTCGCAGTCTCTGAAGCATTAACATAGCCAGAATGGAAGGATGCTATGGTTAAGGAAATTAAAGTGTTAGAAAAAATAATACAGAAGAGTTGGTTGACCTTATCAAAGGAAAGAAGCTAGTTGGATGCAAATGGGTATTAACAATCAAATACAAGTCTAATGAATATATGGAAAGGTACAAGGTACAATAAGTCGCCAAAGGGTATACACAAACATTTGGAATAGGCTATCAAGAGACCTTCGCTCCAATGGCTAAAATGAATTTAGTCCAAGTACTTATTTCACTTGTAGCAAACTAGAATTGGATTGTTTTACAATTTAATGTGAAGAATGCCTTTCTCCATGGAGACTTGGAGGAAGTATATATGCCCACCCCACCTGGGTTTTGAATACCACATGCCGAAGGAAAAGTCTACAAACTAAAGAAAGCTCTTTATGATTTGAAGCAATTGCCACATGTATGGTTTAAACGATTTAGATCAGTTATGTTATGGTCTAAGTATAAGCAAGCCCAAGCTAACCACACATGTTTATCAAGAAACAATGTTCTAAGATGGCATCCTTAATTGTGTACATGGATGATGTTGTAGTTATAAGGAATGGCGAAATTTATGTTAAACATCTAAAAGGAAGCTTAGGCTAATGAGTTCGAGATCAAGGATCAGAGTTTTCTAAAATACTTTCTAGGGATTGAAGTTGTCACATTGAAACAAGGCATCTTTCTTTCTTAAAGAAAGTATGTATTAGGCCTATTAAAGGAGTCAAGTATAGAAGGATGTAAACCAGGTACTACTCCCATCGATGCAAATCATATATTGAAAGAGGATGACAGTGAGAAACTTGTTGATGCTAGGAGGTTTCGAAGATTGGCAGGACATCTTATATACTTGTCACTCACTTGCCCAAACATTGCATATGCAGCAAGTGTAATAAGTTAGTTCATGCATGCTCCAACCTAAGATCATCTAGAGGAAGCATACAGGATCCTCATGAACTTGAAAGGTTGTCTAGGATAAGGGATTTTATACAAATGACATGGTCATCATCGTGTTGAGGTGTATATTGATGTTGATTAGGCTGGTTTTCTAACAGATCACAGATCCATGTTAGGATATTGCTCATTCGTTGGAAGTAACTTGGTCACTTGGTAGAGTAAGAAGCAATCAATAGTAACCCAATTTACTGCTAAGGCAGAATTTGGATCCATGGTATCTATGAATCACTGTGGTTGAAGATGTTGCTTTCTAAGGTCGGATTTCCAATCACAAGGCCTATAAACTCTATTATGACAATAAGGCAGCCATAAGTACAGCACATAACTTGATCCAACATGATCGAACTAAACATATAGAGGTAGACAGACACTTTATCCAAGTCCATCTCAAGAAGGGAAGTATATGCACTCCCTTTATCCCAACTCAAGATCAGCTAGCTGACCAATTTACTAAGGGGCTTAACATAACTCAATTCATGCACTTGGTGAGCAAGCTGGGAATAGAGTCATCAATAAAGTGAATATGAATCAAATACACCTATATCTATATTCGATTCATTCAGTTTGTATACAGATCTGAATTCGAATTCGATATTCGACAAATATTCACAAATAAGCTTCGAATTCGAATTCGTTTAAATAATCGAATATCAAATACAAATTCAGATATCGGGTAGATTCATATCTCTCAATAGAGAGAGAGAGAGAGAGAGAGAGAGAGGAAAAGGGGGAAAACTCACCAAAATCACTATCGCCATCACATCTCTAACACATTCTTCATCACCGAATAAAGAGGGAGGGGAAGTTGCAACAGCTAAGTAGAAGGCATTTCATTCTTTCTCCACAAAATGAAGTTGCAAAAAAAGAGTAGAAGGAGCATCGTCCCTACCTCAATCCCGATCGACTCTCAGCATACCTATTAACCAAGGTTTCAACGGGAATTTTCTTGTAGATCTCAGACCCTACGGTTAAGGATTTTCACATCCTAAAACTACTGAGGAGAAAAGACATTGTAAATCCACCACAACATTGTTGCCAAACAAAGAGAAAGAGAGAGAGAGAGAGAGAGAGCACTGCAACATCACCTAACATAAAGACGTGGAAAGAGAGGGCGAAGAGTTATTGAAATGTCTCTAAAGTTATCCTAGAGGGAAGAGTAAATAGGATATTAAATTTATTCTACCCTTTATTGCCAATGTTGGGATTGATTTTAATCTTATGTGAGTGTGTGCATCAAGGTGCTTACTTAAGCATTTAAACAAACACGTAACAAGCAATAAGAAAAATGAGCACAAATAAGAGAAACAGGCAACCACACACTCAATACACAACACAAGATTTATAGTGATTTAGCACTAAGGCCTATGTCCACTCTTCTAAAGCTCACTATAAGCTTAGGTATATTACCTTTAGATTGTCACATACAACCTAGGTCAACATACAAAACCTTACTATTTTCTCAGAAGCAAGCTACACATCAACACTCGGTGTCTCCGGCAAGTGTGCACTACTTCCGATGTCACCGGTAGAGGTAATAAAACTTCCGGTATCTCTGGCAAAAGCAAATAAAATGATGATGAATGAATATGCAAATGAATGCAAAATGAATAGAAAATATTACCACTAAGTTGGTTGATATTGTTGTTCTTACCACATGTAAGAGTGCTCCTTGTTGAGTTGGTTTACCTTATACGCCCACTTCTTCTTTAAGTTATGACACTAAAGCTTCTCAAACTAGGCCAACCACAAAGAGGATTTCCTCAAGAGATAACCCAAACCACACATCTCAAGCAGATGTTAGCTAATATAAGCTGAGAGGGAACCAAGAGAGATTTTCTTAATGAACTTTCAAGCTTGGAACTCAAGTAATGGAGGAATAGGGTTTCTCACCCTTGAAAGCTCTTTTTAGTAAAGCAAATAACACTCTTTTGAATGCTTGAAGATTATCTTGCCCTAATGGGAAACATTTCCTTTTATAGATGACAAAAAAGGCTCACAATCCTTGGATTGGAATCTTTTCAAACGGACAAGAAAAACCGACCATACATTCAAAACAGAGTTTTAGCAGACTCCTAAAAAACCAAATCCGTGATCGATCATAGGGTCATTTTTTTTTTACTCCCAAAATGTGTTCGGGGGTGTCGAGTGGTGTGGGCCCTACTTTAAGTCACAACCACGCCGTGATCGATCATGGACTTTATGATCGATCACAAGGTTGCTAGGACCCATGTTGTGATCAATCATGGAGAAGGGGCCTAGTCATCGAGAAGTCAAAAACTCTGTGTGATCGATCATGGGCTTTGTGATCAATCACGAATAATGAATTCTACATTGTGATTGATCATGGAGTTTGTGATCAGTCATACACAGTGAATTTAGTAAAATCACTGTTGTATGCATCTTGGGGAGGTCTATATCCACTTGGGATCAATTTAAGGCATTCAACCATGTGTGTAGATATGCCTAGGGTCATACTACATGATCCTTATGAAGCTACATGCATGTCTTTACCTTCTTGAGAGTTGGAGTCCGGCTTAAATCTTGGTCTTCAAGGCTTGGCTGTTGGAGCTTCTTCCACATTTTTTCCCATGGATTTAACAAATGATGCCCTTGCATCAACACTTACCCATTGCCATTCAAAGTTTTCCCACCACCTCTAGGGTTTTGCTTTACAAGGGATAGAATGAGATGCCCTAAGCTAAACACTTTAGATCTAAGATCTCAACCGTCTATTATTAAATATTTTCATAAATAAAAAAATAGTCCCTAAATTGTCACCTAATAACAAAGAGAAGACTCCCAAGTCCTAACAAAAGTTGTAGGACTCCTACCATGTTCTCTCACCATTGGCGGTTACACCCAATTTTTATAGGTACCAATTTCTTCATTTCAAAACTATTTTTGTAGTTTCGATATATATATCGATTTTTTTTCGAACAAATATTTATTGGAGCGGATGAATGTATATTCATATTCGGTTCATTTAGAAATGAATATTTACTAAACGAATCATTTTTTTTTTTTTTTATGAATCACAATCATTTATTAAAAAAGAATAGGAAGAAAAAGGAAAAAAACAAGCCACAAAGGCTAGCAAATAGCTAACCACATCATAAAAAGCAACAAAACGATTACAAAACAACAAGAACTACAAGTCCAACATATGATCCCCCATAAAAGTATAGATGCATTTGTATTTGCTTTTTCGGATCGAATACGAACCAGATATTAGATAAATATTACATGGTTGACAACCATAACTAGGAATGATGGATATTTATTCTCTAGCTTGAGGGGGAGTGATGAAATATATGTGTGTTCATGTATATTGGGGGTATTTATGTCATAGTATATCTAGGTTGGTATATTTTATATTTGGTGTATAAGAATTGATGTACATACATATATAAATACACCATCGTATTTGAGTGAGATAGTCTCATACGATGATTGAAACCACTACAACTTCTTCTTCTTCTTCTTCTTCTTCTTCTTCTTCTTCTCTCTTTGTTTCTTCTCTTACTTACTGCAAGTAACCACGACAACTCTCTAGCCCTGGAGACCTAGTGGAAACTGAAAAATCAACAAAAAAATGTCGGCTCTAATACCAACTAACGCAACACTGATTGAAACCGCGTGATACAAGAGAAGGGAAGACGTAAAAGGAGATTCAAGAAGAGATGAGTGTGTGAATTTGATAGAAAACAATTACGCACCATAGATCAACACAAGAAAGGATAAGCCTTCTTCTACTGCAATTCAGTAATTCTTAGTCATCAACTATCCCCAAATAACATAAACATTAGGTTTTTATGGGGTCATTACAAGAGAAGTTAAATATTGACCCCTGATCTCCCTAAACTCAATCCTACCTATTAACTTGACTAAAATAAACCTAATTAAATTGGTAATAATGCCAAAATAACCTTATAGATGTATTTCCCTTGAAAGCAAAGAAATTTTTTTAAAAACATCTTAATCAAGATTATGAATTTTGGGCTCCATTTTCACCTTGAAAATAGTCAATTTTCCGAAACCCTCCTAAAACAATAATTGTAGATCTTGAATTCGTCTTTTCAAATTTCAACACATCCAATATCTCCTTAATTGGACTTCTAAGTGAATTTTCCATTTTAAAGGTAACCTGCATGAAATCTTTCTAATTACATGTACTCTTGCTGACCTATGATCTTTTGAAAATCAACAGCTGCTTCAAAAACACAGTTATTGCTCACACATTATGTCAAGAATTGACCATCTAATATTTGGCTTTGTTAATATATGATCACAGAGAAAAGAAGAATTTTTTTTTATAACACAAAGAAAAGAAGAATTGAAGGGGTAAAACCAACATCTCACAAAGGAGCTTTGTCATTCATCATTTAGACCAAACAAATTACAATAGTACCTACCACAAGTTGAGACATAAGTGGGGGAAACTAAGGTAAGTAACTGCCTATTAACAACCAAAAATGCCTACTATACCATTGTAATTGTACTAACTTCAAAATTTTATAACTTAAGAGATTACAAATGAAATGTAGAAAAAGAAAATGAAGGCACCTGAGTTATCAAATTAGGAAGTGTATACAAGGGGAACTGCAACACTGCAAACAGTGAGAGCGATGTAAATGCCCTTGCAGGAGTCAAATCCCCTCCAAGCAAAGAGAACATCCCAAATGAAACCACAGTAACCACAACGGGAATGCTGGTTAACATAAAACTATTCAACTGCAAAATAAGATAGTAAGTTAGAAGCAAAATAACAGAGCAAAACAATGTGATTGAATGAGCTCATTATACCATCTATGATGCATGGATTTGGGTGCAAATGCCAGTGGGATGTCTAGGTTTCGGATCAATGCAATCTCCAAATCTTAGAATAGGGGTGTCTGCTAAAATGAATCTAGCAACTGGGTATGGGTTGAAATCTCCAAACATAATAATGTATTAAAATGCACAATGTATAAGGTCAAAATAGTATTAGCATAAATGATTAGATATTGCATTCGTTCATGTTTTTAACTTCTTCATTTGTAGGTATGGGTCTCCAAATGTAATAACGTATTAAAATCCACAATGGATAAGGTTAAAAGGGTATGAGCATCAATGATTAGATATTGCATTCATTCATGTTTTCAACTTCTCTATTTGCACTAATTTGTAACAATAATCGTTCATGGTTTATGGTGGGTACATGTCCAAATAATGAATATGTAACAAATCTTCCATAGTAAGAATCAAAAAAGTGGTTACAGATTTGATGGATCTGACACATCACATACCCACACCCAAGTTGTGTTGTGTCAACACGGGTACTTTGAGGTATAATGAAGGGTCCAGATAGTAAAGATATACATGTGGCATAAATGAGCATTGATCTTAATGGCACAATATATAGTGCCAAAAATTTAGTTGCACATGGCCTAAAACCACTTTGTATATCCTAAACATCCAATTAGTAGGTTTTCTTTTCTTATTCAAGTTAATAGAATAATACTTGTGAGTTTACTTATAATGTGAGTGCTTGGGATACCAACAAGGGTTTCCAGTGCCATGCATACAATAGAAGACCTGATCATAATGACATAATAATCTACAGACATCACATGGTTGCTCAGCAATAAATCTGTGTACAATTCTACAATTAGATGATGATGGTGCAAATTCATGAAGTCATCCATGAATTGGGATTTGGGAAACAAACTGGAAAAGAAGGGGTAAAAATCATTTCTAGATTGTGTTTTGTATCCTACCGCTGCAAGTAACTGTGCTTTCCGGAACCATGAGAGCTCGTCATCCCGGATGTTTTGAACTTTAGATTGGAAGCTCTGCTCCCAGGCATAACATCTGAGCCATTTTCAGTAAAAAAGATACAAAATAGTCATTTCAACTACCTTAGCTTAAAACACAATGAGCAACCAATCTAAAATTGAAGCATACTTCACAGTGTCCATTGCAGACAAGATTTCATTCATGAGGCCAATTCTCTTGTCAGTACGTAGCAATCCCTCCTTAGACAGCTTCTGCATCTTGCTTATCACAAATGTCTGTTCCCACAACAACCCCCCCCCCCCCAACAAAAAAAAGGAGATAGAATTAAGCATAAAATAGATTACATTTAAAATGGAATATATGAGTATGGAACACATTAAAGAAAAATGCTCCTTAGACAGATTTTGCATTTTCCTCATCACAAATGCCCGCCTGTATCCACACACATGTTCGGACATTTTGTTAATCACAAATAATTGTTCCCACACCACCAATCCCTCCCCCCTATCCCAGAAAAAAACCGAAAAAAAGAAAGGAGATAGAAGTAATATAAAATAGATGACATATATGTTGAAGTATATATATATATATATATATATATATATATATATATATATATATATATATATATATATATATTTTGGTAATATTTTGAAATATATTAAGTAAATTAACTCTAGCCTCTCCTACAACCTTAGGGTTTTAGGTATGAGAGCAGGTTTTAGGTCACGAGTTCAAATCTCCCCGTGGACGCAATTATTCTCCCGGGCTCACTGTGCACATGTATGATGTTCTACGGACTCGCACCTAGCTCCCCCGTGTTCATTTCCCAGGAGTGTCCCTCCTGAGGGGGAGTGTTGAAATATATTAAGTATATTAACTCTAATCTCTCCTACAACCTTAGGGTTTTAGGAGAGACGGTTAATTACTTTATATAAGAATATAATGGCAGGTATTAGTAATGAATATGGAACACATTAAAGAGCTATCTCCTGATATCTCAAATCTTATGTAGCATCACATGTCAATGAGTATAAATTCTAAAGAATATGAACCCTCACCATCACTGCAAATCAAGTAGTTCTTCAACCATGGTTATATAAGGAAAACTCATGTCGAGGGAAATGACACGATGTATTAAAATTATAATGACATGATAAGAATAAAGAAGAACCAGAAACAACGGGAAGGTAATCAACTATCAAGAGACCAACCAGAAGCTCAATCAAAATCTGTTAACAACCCTTAATCTATCAGATACATTGATGCAAGATAGCCTCGAGGCCACAGAATTCCTGCAGGTTATACACTCCGAATCAAGTTCAAAATAAGGCTTAAACAGATCAATACAAGTAGGCTTATTCCGGTTTAGAAAAGGACAACTTAGGTTATCAATTCTGGAGCCAATCTGGACAGAACTTGGGAGGTACAAAACCTAGTCTAGTGATATCCGAATGGCATGAAATTTTGCAGGCTAATAGATTTAGGGATGAAGATAAATCCCTCCAAATCCGATCATAAACAGATTAATAAAAGTATACAAAACAACAAAACTCAGGTCTGTCCCAGAACAATAACCCCCCCACCCCACTAGTTTATAATTGATAGAGCTTTAAGGCCACAGAAAATCAGACTGAAATATATAAGACTCAATAAATGATGAAAATCATAACCCAGAAAATAAGAAACCCAGCTAATAACTCAGAGTACCAAGTAAAGAACCTTGCAGCACAAAATCAGAACTTGAAATAGACTTATCTTGCAGCCACGTGAAGTACTTGATGACTTGATGTCTCCTTCCAGTTTGATGCTTGATTGTTAGATAAAGTAGTTAAAGAGAGAATAAGAAGGATGAGATAGTCCCAAACGTCATACAAACCTCCACACAGCCGAGCTGTGTGACGATGAAAAAGCCTAGCCTCAACCCAACAAATAAAGCCCGGCATTAACTAAAATTCAATGCAAAAACAACTCTTCAATTTGAGGGTTTAAATAGATTACATCAAGGGGAAAGATGTTGCTGCACAAATGGTTAAATTATCTTTTAATGCTGCATTATATCATATTTTGGAGGGAAAGAAATCTGCAGAGATTTGAAAATAAGAGCCAACCCAGAGAAAGAATTGTGGAGAATATTCGGTTTGAGGTCAAAGCAAAATCAGAAAAGAGAAAAACATGTTGACAAGTGACCCTATGCATAACTTTATTTTCAACAAATGGGGGCTGGAAGTTATGGGTTTGCCAAACCAAACTAGAATGTGCTCATGTATCACCCCTAGGCACGGATGGTGGTCTCTTTCTTGTGATGGATCCTTAACTTCAGATCATGTTGATTATGGTGGTTTTGTTAGAGATGAAACAGAGGCACTAGTCTTTGCTTATTCTGGGATGGTGACAACATCAAATATTCTACGGGTGGAGCTATATGGGTTACTTAGAGGTCTCTCTCTTGCTATTCAATTTGGGTATAAGAAGCTTCTTATCAATATGGATTCCAAAATTGGGGTTGACATCATCTCTTCGAAGTGTTGCAGTCCTTGGAAAACTGTGGGCTTATCAAAGAAGACTTTCACATCTCTTTCATGTTTGGAGGATTTTGAGATCAAACATATATGAAGGGAAGCTAATCAGCCTGTGGATATCTTTGCAGCGTAGAGTTCTTCTAGGGAAGAAATTTTATATCCCAATGAGTTTCCTGCAAATCGTAAAGATGCAATCTTGAGGGATGCTTCTTCATGTATATAAACAATATTGTAATTCTTTTTCTGTGATCAATAAAATTATTTACTTATCTAAAAAAAAAAAAGATTACATCATATCCCTTTTTGGCAACTAGACTTTTAATACAAATTTTATTTGTCAACTACTACTTTCTAATAACTTAAAACAAAAACTAAATAAACC
>JAOXJP010234194.1:0-10197 GCA_025762735.1 Platanus orientalis | reverse complement strand
CAATTATATCTCTCTTAAACTTCTCACTCACATGATCACATCTCCTCTATCCCGAATTTTTTCTCACCCACATCTCTCTCCTAAAATAAATTAAAAAATACCATGTCTCCCACTTGTAAGTCTTTTAAAATCCCTTTTTTTTTTTTCTCACCCACTTTTGTTTTCTCTTTATATTTTCTTTAATTTAATTTATTTTTAACACTCATTAAGTCATTGATCACTCACCCGTGTTTACATGGGTCATTTGCTAGTCATTTAAGAAAAGAGTTGCAAGATATATTCTATTTATTTTCTAAGACTGCCTAATATCATAGACAGGGTTGCATTTAAAATGAAAATCTCTCACTTTGCTACTCTTTCATGCTATTATTCTAAACTCCATTTTGCTAAGTAATTACGCATGTTGGAGCTCAACATTGCTAAATTGGCTAAATTGTTTGAAGAATTTTATACTTTGTAGTGCCGGAAGAAGCTAATTGCAATTTAGGATAGAATTGAAGAAGAGAAAGCAAAGAGAAAATGGTGGCAATGTAAGATATGATCTAACGGACATGTTGATGCAAATTAAAGATGAGAAAGGGAGGCGATTATGCGACAAAGAGGTGCTTGATAACATTGTCTCTCTATTTTGTTGGAGGCTATGATCCATCCACCCTTCGGTCAATGTGGGCTCTATATTACCTTACCAAATTCCCTGACGTTCTTAAAAAGTTTATGTTAATTAACATAAGACATTATCATGAAAACAAAATTTAATTCATGACATCTCTAGTTTGATCTCGAGTGTCTCTCTTTGAATTGTAGGAGGAGAACATGGCAATAAGCTAGAAGATGAAAGGGCAGCTCATTACTAGTGAAGATGCCAAACAAATGAAGTACACAAACAAGGCATTTATTCATCACATTCGTATAAACTGTTGGAAGAGTGTTTCTAATTCAATCCAAGATGCAACTTGGGTATGCAATCTAGATTAAAATCCGAATGACCCATTTATACAATATTTTGCACCATACCAAAATGTGACCCAAATTGTTGGAAAATTTTAGGGGATTGCATGAGATTTTCTCTGCTTAAAGGAACGGTTTAGTGGTTGCTTTCTTCAAGACGTTAATCATCCCCTCTCAGTGCAACATGATTCAGACGATTAAGTCTACAGGATACAATTAAGCCATAATTTCTTCTTAAACATTGCTTGCACTTGCGTAGTATAGCTAGCACTACTTCACAAATACTCAAAAAGAAAAAGAAGATGAACTGAAATAATGTTGTTGTTCACAAAAACACAATACCCACAAAGCGAAGTTTTTCCTTAAGAACATATTTCACTCGCATAACTCATTTGATATATATATAACTATATATAGAATGCTATTGGATCATTTAACACCTAACATTTAAAAGGTTGTAACAATTTAAATGATATAATATTCAAACATTTGTAACAGTTACAATTGAATTTGTTCAAATGCATACAACATTTAATCAATAATATAATATTAAAGAGTTTGAATGAAATTCCTTACAAAAACACATATAACGGTTTACAATGTAAGTTATTGTGTCGCGCCTTCGAATTTGGACTCGGATCTCATCCGTATGTGCCCCGGATTCAGAGCCATACATTCATGGACCACTCGATCCATATTCCTTTCATAACAAGTGCATCCATATACTTGTATATATAGGGTCACACATTCATATCATTGTATCATAGACTTATAATCCATTACATTTAGTAATATGTAGAAACGTGAAACATTACATTAGCTCATGCCTCACTAAAGGCATAAGCCCATCATCAATAATCCATAGATTTTGATTCATAACCTTTACCTTTAGTAGAAGCATATCTCATTCATAACATGTATCCATAAAGATTTCCACTAAAAATAGTAAAGTGCAGCAAAAACATAAGTCTATTTACTCTAAAGGATAGTGATTATGAGTAAAATATAAAATGTACCCACAATCACATAAGATTCAATGAAGTCTACTAACTATAGTTTCAAATTTAATACATTTGATCCAACAAACAAAAATTATTACATTTCCTAGGTAATGTCTCAAATAGAAATGTAATAAAGAGTGAAATCTCTGAAATCGAATCTCTAGTCTCTCAACATTGACCCGATCACTCCATCATCTCATCCAAGCCTGTGCCAATTGGGGTGAGCTTGACAGACTCAACAAGTACAAATGCAAACCAAGTCCAACTGATAAAGACAAGATTTGTACATAGGCTTCTCTTATATAACATAAACATGAATAAAAGTGTGAAGTTCAAACTATAGGAAGCAATGACATTTCAGTTCATGGATACAATCATATAAGCCATATAACGTAATTAATGTCATGGACAATAAAAGAATACATGTCACAAGTAATGATAAATATAACATTATTCACTTTCGAAGTTAGTCAATATCACTTTTTTCATAATCATATTTTTATCTCTTTTCAGTAATTAGCTCACTTATCATTAGGATTCAATAAAAATCTTATCACATGGTTTATTTATGTAGAGATTTGATCAAATGTCTTATTCATTGGTTCATATTACTTGTCAATAGATTTCAAAGATTCGATCATTATTTTCTATTATAGTGACCCAATGGGAGGTCCTAGAATTATGTTCAATAAGGATCAATAGGTTCAATATAAAGAAGAGACATAAGTTAAGTTAATATCAATAATTTGCATTGTAGCGATCCAATGGTAGGTCCTAAAACGATATTCAATGGTTCAAAGTTTAATAAGGTTCTCTCCTGTTTCAACACAAGGCTAGGTCCCTCTCTTGTTTAGACCCAAGGTTAAGTCTTTCCATTATTTAGACCCAAGGTTAGGTCATTAAAATACAAAATTTTGCTCAGCTTAGACCCAAAGCTAGGTCCCTCCCTTGTTTAGACTCAAGGTTAAGTCCCTCCCTTGTTTAGATCCTAGGTTAAGCCCCTCTCTCATTTTAGACCTGAAGTAAAGGTCATCGAATTCTGTTCAAAAGTTCAATAGTTCAATAGTTCAGTAAAGCCCAAAGAGGGTTCAATAGTTCAATGGTTCAATAACATTTTAAAGTTCAATTAACAATTGAGACATATCAAAGGATATCAATAGTCAATAAAGGTTCTCATGATAACCAAAAGAATGTTTCATGGTTTAATGAGTTCCGATCATGATACATTCACATTTCATATTCAGTTATTTATATTTCATTCATATAGATCACATATGATCATTCATTCAAGTAGATTTCGATAATTCATAGTTCTTATGATCTTTCATATCATGAGATCTTTGTTTTGTTCAAAGAAATCGATAATGTCAACCATTGGTTTATATTTCATAGTCCAAATGTGGAATCAAAGATTCAATCATACTTAATTTCAGTCAAAGACATTTTTCCTCATGTTCAATTTAATGTTAGCTCAAAGGGATTCACATTTCTTATGACAATTCAATGGGATTCACTTAGGTCAATCATATCATGTTCCATGATAGGAAATTTCAAAGGGATTCTTATCAAATAAATCTTAGATCCATGTCAATTACATTTTTAACATATGAATTTGAGGGAAATATCATGGATCTATCAATAACAAGAAAAATGAGATCAAAACATACATAGATCCAGTTTTTTAAACAAGTCACATAAGATTTCAATAGATAGCATGGATTCATCAAAGGAAACTTAGCATAAGTGATGAGAATAACATCCAATTCACATGAGATTCATTTTACAATCATATGGTCATCGGTTTAGAGCATAACTCTCATGGTTTCCAGTAAAAAATAGTTCAGCAATGGGATTTACCATCAATTCACAAAGATCTAGAGGAAACAAAAAAGAAAATGACATTAGTTTGCAAGAATATTTATAATCCTTTTCTTTCTCCTTCAAAACCTTAATCAAATACTTTTCATTAGTTACCTTATGCAATTAATGGTATGAATTCAATGAGAAGCTATAGAGGAATAAGAATCTACAGTCAAATTTCTCAAACTTAGCCTAAACAAGTCTATTTCTAGGTGGTTTGGAGTTTACATTGTTTGGGTGGGCTCATTTTCCCCAATTCCCTCTCCCTACTATTTTCTCTAGTGCCTTAGGTGTATTCTAATCTAATTTGGGCTAAGGTGAGGTAATATACTTGTCATGGTATGAGATTGCTCCTTCTAAAAGGATTTCATGCAAAATGGGATTTTTTCCCATTTTATTTTTTCAAATTTGGGCTTGGCAAGTGCTCCCCTCAAGCTGTGAGTGCTCGGGGTACCCCCTCGCGATTACTCGCCTCTCCTTGCGAGTGGTAAACACGACTGCTTGTGTGGTCATGTGAGTGCTCATTCTAGGAGCATCAAAATCAAGGTTCTGGACATTTTGTCTGATTGCTCGCCGCACTTGGCGAGCTCTCAGGTCCCCCCACCGTGAGTGCTTGCCAAGGGGCACAAGCGATTGGGGTAGTGTAGGTTTGTATATGTTGGGTCTTTGGGGTCCTTAATGGATCTTGGGTTTTGTATATGCTCATGGGTGCACACACATGATTGTCCGATCCTAAAGTCTTCTAGGATGTTCGGGTCAAGTCCATTCAAAATCTAAACCAGTTTTTACCTCATCTACAGTACATGATGCAAGTGCAAGGTGTTACATATTGCCTTTTCAATTATGAATATTTAAATAGTTTAAATCTTAAATGCACAAAATGGATCACTCATAAATATAATATATAAAAGAAATTTTGAATGTTTCAACACATGTAACATCTCTTTTAATAATAAAATATTTAACCAGTTAATGCATACAATGATTCTTACATTAAATATTAGTTTAAAATTAAATAAAATACTAACACGAGTTGCACAAAGAATATGGTTTTTTATGCGGGTTATGTGGGATTTCTAGGGATTGTGCCATTGTACGTCTTGTAATCTCTTATTCTTTGTTTATAGTGAAATTCTCTATCTATTTTTACCCATGGATGTAAGATTTCTTAAATAAAGAAATTAAGTGTCTCTCCTAAAACCCTAAGGTTGTTGGAGAGCTTAGAATTGCTATACTTAATATATTTCAACACTCCCCTTAAGAGGAACACCATTAGACATTGAATACAGGAGAGCTAGGTGTGACTCCTCAGAACATTCGTAAATAAAGCAATTAATCGTCTCTCCTAAAACCCCAAGGTTGTAGGAGAGGCTAGAGTTAATATATACTTAATATATTTCAACAGGCTTCAAGCCAAACCACATAGATCGTCTGTGTCCTTAGTGTGATTGTTGTTTTTTCTATTTTCTTTCTCCCCCGGGATTTGGTGCATCCCCTTAATGAACACCTGAAGTCCTCCCGCATGTAGGGGGGACACATCTCGCAAAAAGTGAAAATCACTTCCCCAATAAGTGTAAATCACTTTTTGATGTTTTGTGTCCTCTTGCACATGGGAGGACTTTAGGTATTCATTAAGAGGGAGCACCAAATCCACGTAATTTCTTTCTTCTATTTTGTTTGTGCACGAATTGAAAGTCTAGGGTTTTGCGCAACATAAACCATTGAATATGTCCCTTACAAAATATAATTTCATGAATGTTGTACTTAAGATGGTTAATCAAACTTTTTTTGCAAGGATCATGGTGTCTCGTGCCTTGTCGTAGAAATTTTATTGTATCTCACTTATTGCCAAGCTTGTATTAATGGATTCCTTATCAAGTATGTAGGTGGTGGAAGAAACAATAAGGATGGCAAACATTTCACCATTTGGCGTTGGTTTGTCTTCTGATCAGTGACCATTATCAAGGTACATAGATCCAAAATTAAGATCTATAAATGAGTAAAATTTTGTTCTACTAGTAACCACAATTGAGACTTGCAAATTATAAAATACCCAAAGATTGGAGGGTAATTGTGTGGCTTCGTAAACTTCACATGGATTCGAAATTTTTTGAGGATCCCATGTATTTTAACCCAAAGAGATGGAATGTAAGCCACCATCTTTGTGATTGATAATATGAATAGTACTTAATTTGATGTTCACTATGTTGAAATATATTAAGTAATTTAACTCCAACCTCTCCTACAACATTAGGGTTTTAGGAGAGACGGTTAATTGCTTTCTTTAAGATGGTGTGAGAGCCAGTTTTAGGTTGCGAGTTCAAATCTCCCTGTGGACATAATTATTCTCTCCCGGGCTCTTTGTGTGCATGTATGCACGTTCTACAGATGGGCTCATTGTATGCATGTATGCATGTTCTATGGACTCACACCTAACTCTCCCGTGTTCATTGTTCAAGAGTGTCCCTCCTGAGGGGGAGTGTTGAAATATATTTAGTAATTTAACTCTAACCTCTCCTATAACCTTAGGGTTTTAGGAGAGACGGTTAGTGGCTTTCTTTAAGACACTAGGTAGTTAATTAGCAATATATTGCTTAGTTTATCCGATGGAAAATTTACTTTCTCAGGAACTTGCAAAGCCCGGCACATACCAGCCATTTGGTGGGGATCAAGGATTTGTCTCGGAAACAAGCTTGCTCGGATGCAAATCTACATTCTTCTTCACCATTTGGCTATAGGCTACAAGTAGAGAAAACCCATTCACATAATTGACTAATGTCTTACATGGTAAAATGGTAAATATGTTTTTAACTCTCTTTATGGTTTTTATGGAATCTCAGGTGGGAGCTGATCAATCCAGATGCAAAGATTGCATACCTTCCTCATCCAAAACCAGTGAATGGGGTTGAGATTGAATTTAGTGCAATTTAAGTAGCCCCTTATACTTTATCACGCCTTAAGAGATCGAAGTGATGGTTCTGAACTAATGCACATTGTATTTGGAAACACCAGCTAATAAATAGTCATGATCATCGACTAGTCTCTTTGTTACAATCCTCATTTCAAGTGACTCTTGTTTGAAAGATATTGATGGGATGATCTTGGCATCACTTGTGAGCTTCCTGACATCATTTGGAACACGAATTGAAGAGCATGTGCAGGAGATTTAAAAAAAAAAAAACTTTTAATCATCATGGCCCAACCCTATTATGATAGTCATAAAATCAAATTTAAATTTTAACCCCCCACAAAAATAACTATGGTGAAACCAGGAAGTAACTTTAAGAAATTAATTCAATTGAAGAAACTTGCAATTACCCAAAACAGACAAAACAAAAAGGGGACAGGTTTTGGTTTGGTTTGGTAGACCTTAGGGATGTTACATACAGACAAAAAAAAGGGACAGGTTTTGATTTGGTTTGGTAGAACTTAGGGGTGTTGCATTAACGTGGTTTAAGATCAATTGCAACTAATATATGGAAAAAAAAGATGAAGATGGATTGCAACTCTTGTAGTCTTGTACAAGTAGGAAAATAGCATTCTTCCACAGGGTCCTTAGGAGAAAGATGAGCCCAAAACTTGAATGTGCTCATTTTAAGTTCGAATCATCTTTGGTCTGAATGGAGAGATCACACCCGAGTACCTACCCAGCAGGTGACACTCTTCATGGAGCAAATGTCCGGGGAACATCATATGGAATAAAATAGGTGGGAATTTGAAATTTCATCTAACCCCTGCCCATTTTATTCCATTTGAATCCCCTGGTGTATTGGACACCATCCTCCACACTCGACAGAACATTTAGTAGAAGGTTGGCCCAAAACTGGAATGTGCTCGCTACAAGTTGGAATCATCTTTAGGCTGAGTGGAGAGATATCACACCAATACCGACTCAACACGTGACAAGATGATTGACAATCAAATTTTGATAAATGCTCAGATATTTATTTACTATAATATCCTCCTTTTGATTCGTGTATTCTCTGAGACACCTTCATCAGGCTTTGTCTCACATATAGATTTTATTGGTACTGCCATAATATGTCTCCATTCAGACATGATTCAAATCAAATCTGCCCACTACCCTTAAAGAAAGAAGGTAGGGATTGTAATACTGTTTATTTTTTCCTGGTATTTTTCCCAAATCAGTTCAAAGTTTTGGAAAAATTGTCAAATAATGAAGTGAAAAAATAAACTATTTAAGAAATCGGTTTTTGGTAGTAGTTAATTACTATTTTAACCATATCATCTATTTTTAATTTTTAATTTCTTGCATTGAGCTTCCGCTGCATTTTTGGGCCATAGCAACATGATCTTGCACACCTCTATCCTTAGATTATCTGCCTCGCAATTTTCAATGCTCTTGTATATAGTATTCATGCATCCGATGTCCACCAGTGGAGATTGCTTGCAAAAAAGCCTAACGATAGTTTTCATTGGTAATGTCAAGAAACTAAGGAGGATGCCTACGAAATCCCTGCCACACTCAGTGAAAATAACTCATTTTTTGTCATTTTCAATCGTAACTTTCAAGCTAATTGTTAGTTGTTAACAAAAATTCTTTTGTTTATGGAACGACATATGGATGAATCTTTCCAATTTGGATTGGTTCGGATTTGGTAATGCCTCTAGACCGAAGACTTTTATAACAAACAATGTCACCCAGATTGATAACAAAAATGAAATTTTACTAAATTGAAAATACATAATACAATGCTAGTTACATAAATACCTTCGAACAACCAGATTAGTCATTGTCTCTTATCTAATGTTAAGGTAAGATTTCATTGAATCCAATTCTTTGAACACGACAGATTAGTCAATGCTCTTCTCCTGAAAAAACTTCGTTGAATCTGGTTCTACAATACAGTCAAATCACTTGATACATGGGTTCGAATCACCATAAAATTGAACTATTACTATGTCTAATCTAATGCTACTACTATGGATAAAAGATATTGTTGATGATGATTGCTTTTTTTTATTGTTCTTCTTCTCGGCCACAATTTATAGAACTCTCCGGGTAGTTTTTCAAACTTCATGGCCACTACCTCAACTACCTCAAGCAGTTATTATAAGTAGTTATCCATATTTTGGCTTCATGACCACTACCTTGAGTGGTTATATGTAGTTTGGTTTCATGGTCACTACCTCAAGTAGTTATAATGGACAGTTAACCATATTTTAACTTCAAGGACACTTCTTTGAACAGTTATGAGTAGTTTAGTTTTATGACTACTACTTTGAGTAGTTATTATGGGTAGTTAGCCATGTTTTGGCTTCATGACCACTTCCTCAAGTAATTATGGGTGATCATGAAACTAACTATATGCGGTTTAATTTTAAGAAGTTGGATAACCACCCTTTTTTTTCTTAACCGTCATTCTTACACTTTCTTTACAGATTGGATTTGAGAAAATGGGGTAAACACTAACAGCCTCTACAGCAGCCATGGGAAATTCAAGTGAGGATTAAGCTTTCTTCTCACTTGTGAACCTCCACTCTTCCACTCTTGAATGGATGAACAACTCACCTTAAAGTAAAAACAAATTCATGGGTCAACCAAACGACTCCTGTTATGTTTGAACTTCAAAATTGTTTCTCCCAAAGTAAATATTAATATCCATGCACGCATTCAGCCAGTGACTGGTGATGAAAGATGGCTTTGGAATAACAGTTGGTGATTCTTTTATTCTGTTATAACGATAGTGGTCCGTTACGAAGTTAAAGAATTAGTTGTAATGAGAAGACAGTGCAATATCTTAATTATAAATAAGAGGGTATGTTGGTAGTTTAGTTTCTTCATTTCTCTAAAACCTTCTTCATCTGGTTCTATTCTTTCTCTTTGCTTCTACAAATCTTCTCTACAGGTAGGTTTTTTCAAATATGGAACGTCGGCAATCATGGTTTTCTCAATTTTAAATTTGCATAATCAGTTCTAAGTTTTGGCCAAGTACATAATACTTTATTCTTCCTTATGATGTAGGACCCTTCAAAACCTTTGACTTTCTTGCAGGGTTTTCCAAAATAGAATGGAAATATATTTTTGGAACAATTGAAAATACGGTCGTGCTCCTCAGTTTTAAATTTGCAATAGTTTCTTCTTTTTCAATGCAGAATCCTTCAAAACCTCTGACGGTTTTGCAAGCTTTTCCAAAATAGAGAAAACGAAAGAGGTGGAAAAGAATCGGCAGTACTGGGAGGGATATTCTTGGAACAATAGAGATGGAATAGGATAGGGAATCGGGTTGACAAAGATTCAATTTAGTGGGCTAGGGGTATAAAAGAAATTATTTAAATTTCTTAACTGTTAACGACTTTTTTTTTTACAAATTTATCCTGAGAAAACTGATTTTGCAAATAGTTTTTTTTCTTCATTATTTGACAA
>JAOXJP010234192.1:0-10197 GCA_025762735.1 Platanus orientalis | reverse complement strand
TCTGCAATAATTTATAGTAGAATACACATGTATTTAGAATACTGAAATAACAATACCGCATCTAACAAAATATATAGGCTAACATTTTCTTTGGGATTCCCACCGCCATTGTCTTTTATATCATGAAAGAGCATGAGCAATGGAGTTTTTAATGGATGTCAACGATTTAAAAGGCTGAGTTTTTTTATTTTCTCTTACGGGTTTCTCAGCTTTCTGGCTGCTTGATCAACATTGCCACCTATTATGAACTATTTTCCCCTATGGTTTTCAATCATGATTATCATGGCAATCAGCAAAGACGTAACTGAACTTGAACCTAGAGATTCCTTTATTCTTCTCCATTTCCTCTTCTACGTATGTAATTATTATAATTGCAAAGTGGATTTCCTGTACATCTAGTGCGAGCACATTATTTTCTAATTTTTGTTTATAATTGCAAAGATTTCCTGTGCATTTGGCGCGGGCACATTATGCAAATACTCGTAAGGTGACATGGTCAAATGCTCTATATTTTATATCTAAACATCTTGAATTAGAACTTTATTTGCATGTGTAGTTAGTCATTCTTGACAAATTTGAACAAGTGTTCTTGTTCATGTTTATGGCCTACTAATGTTTTTGACAAATTTGAACCAGCGAACACTGACAATCATTTTTTCATGTGATAAATGAGGAATATGAGTTCCGGCAAGAAAAATGACAACGGTTGAGGGTTCCTTCATCAAGGCCTTCTATTGCTGATCTTGCTTGATGGTTTTTGCAAGAATCACCACTCAACCTTGATGGTTCGGGCAAAAAATGACAACGGTCATCAGTGAGGGTTCTGGCAAGAAAATAGGACCCGCAAGAGGAGACGTGTCGAAAGTAAGAAAATCTCGTTTTGTTTTTTTTTCTTCTCTTGAGCAAAGGTTGTTAAAGCTGATTTTGGTTTTTTAGGTTTGCAACCCAAGGTTTAACCGTGGTTAAATGAAACAGAGCTTAACGCATGAGTTAAGCAAACCCCTTGATACGTCACGCATTTGTAAAGCTCCAGTAACACTTCAGTAAACACGCTATAGGAAATCTGTTTTGTGGTAATCCTAATGGGCGACATTGTAAAGGATCCGCTCTCCATTGGCTTATGAATGTAATAGTACCTTCCATGCTAGTTAAGTAGCATGGCAAGTACTTATGCTATCCAAAGATTGATCCATTGCACCACAATGTTAACACACCTAAATCTTGAGTTGGTGTATTGAGTTGATCCATCTAATACATGAATATGTTCTTGTTCTCTTTGAATTCCTCTTCAAAACACTCTTCAATACATGCTTTTTACAATAAATATTTTTGTTTGATTGAATTTGTTGAATCTGGAAACACAAGAATGAGTTGGATCATCTATATACTTTGTTGTAAGAGAAGCCTATGGATTCTAATCCCAGAATGCCACATCACTCTTTTAAATGAAATAAAAAGATATTTAAAAAAATTCCAAATTGGCAAAACACAAAGATGATATATATTTATTTATTTTGATTAACTTGGCAATGTATTAAACTGGGGGATGGGAACGTCCATAAGAGAATCAACAACATAATCCTTCTCCAACCAGGAAGGAAAAGGAATAGCCCAAGTTTCATTTGACCTAGCAGACATCCCATGCTGGGCCAAAACGTGGCTAACCCTATTATAATCTCTTATGATATGTTGGCATCGAACATACTCAGAAGATCTTATAATAGTTTTACAATCCATCAAAATACAAGAACAACCCCGAGGGAAAATAGCAATAGAATCTTTAAGAAGGGAAATGACTTCAAAAGGGTCACCTTCAAAGACAAGGTTCTTAACCCCCAAAATGAGGACCGAAGAAGTTAAAGGGAAGTCCTGACAACAAGACACTCCGTTATGCATGCATTCAAGGCTTTAGCAATACTCCCTAAAAAGGCAGACACCACAACACCCCTATCATCAAAGATAATACCTCCCACACCAACCAAAAAAGAATTACCATGGAAAGTACCATCAAAATTAGCTTTAAGGAAGTCTTTTGGTGGCAAGCACTATCTCATATATATATAAGAACTTTGAGCATCTGATGTCAAAAAAAGGTGGACTAAGACCACTGGTTTCATTTATCATCCTGAAAGAAGCGTAAGTGAACTTGATGTCAACCAAAGCACGCAAACAAATTATAATCATACTATGATTAATCTCTCACTTAATTTTGTATTGTGGGTGCAATTTGATGCTTCAATTTGTTGTTTTAGGACACGTGATTATTGTTCTAAACTTGAAAATTTGACCTATAATCTAGTAACCAAGG
Source organism: Platanus orientalis (assembly GCA_025762735.1). NCBI lineage: Eukaryota > Viridiplantae > Streptophyta > Magnoliopsida > Proteales > Platanaceae > Platanus > Platanus orientalis. Next base: position 7,889 of record JAOXJP010234192.1, on the reverse strand, counting down.
ACATCTCATCTTTGTGAAGCCCCTTAATCACCTGTTGTGAGACCCACTAATCACATAAGTGGGACCCCTAAATCATTTTTTTCCTTAAACATTAATCATCTTTATGGAAGCATGCTAATCATGAGTATGGGATTTACATCTTGTTTGACTAACAAATTGATTTTCTATGTGATAATTACACATGTTTTTAGGATCGAAATCCATGTTTCATTACTCCCTAAATCATTTCTTTTTCTTGAATATAATCACCTTCGTGGGAACATCCTAATCATCAAGTACAGGAACATACTAATTTGTGGGAACATACATTTCAACATTAATTAGTGAGAAAAAACCAAAAATCAACATGATCGAATGATATTTTTTTATTTTTTGAAATCAATTATTTACCATTTGATAATTAGTTTTCTCTTCTTTTCTTTTTTTGGTTTCGTTTGGGAAAGTTCAATTTTTTTTTCTTATGTACAAATGGAATCAATAAAGATGCATGATTTAGATCGTCTAATTTTGCATCAGTGACCATAAGTGAAAGTCACTTAATGGTGGTTTCTTATCCTCTATAAACATATCATTTGTTTAAGGGGGGAGGGGGAGGTTTACACCTCTCATGTTAACCATTAATTATTATGATTATAAGAAGGTTAAATTTGTTGCCTACTTATATACATGAAGGTCCTTATATACAGGTTGTTATTGACTGTTCTCTCTTATAACAGTCATTTTCCTGTAATTTTACAACCTTTATACTAAGATATTTTTAGGGAATTGATTTAGAAAGCAAGCTCTTACATACCCATATACTATAGGTTGTCAGATTGGAATTGTAGTGATTCCTGCCTACACAAGAGAGGGGATGCATAATTGTTATGTGGATTCTAATCCAACAGTTAATTGCACTCCAAATGTAAGACCATGCTTTCCAAATCATTTCCTTAGTCTCATAGAGAAACATGAGCTCATCTCATTAATAATAGGTATAGTTGTATCTAGTCTCTATCAGCCAAATGGTATATATTATTTTAAATATATGTTATACAATCCGTGCACCCTTGTAGATACCAGTTAAGAGCTCTCTCTCTCTCTCTCTCTCTCTCTCTCTCTCTCTCTCTCTCTCAACGGAATTGGGATGCAACAATAATATTCAAAGTAAAACAAAGAGCAAACACACAAGAACACACGATTTACATAGAAAACCCCCAAACCAAGGAAAAACCATGAAATCACATAAACAACTCTTTCTATAATAGAAGATTAAAAGCTTACAAGCTTTTCCCTTGGAGACGGATGTTCTTCTAGTTATCTAACTATTGTACATGTGATCTATGAACCATATGGAATCCTCTTCCATTTCGTGACCTTCTAGCGACTCTCTTTCTTAACTTTGAACATGCCCCCAATTTTGATTTCTTCAATCCCAATAGCTAGAGATAGAGACCCTTTCAACAATCTTCACTTTGGCTTTGATCTCAGTCCCTTGAAGACTTCCCATTGAACGTTGTCTTCACCCACATATTTGTCAAGACATGAACCCGTGATACGTACACTACACTCCACCTTAGCTCTCATCCTAGAACCCACCTTGGAGATAAAACTGCACTTTTCCTTCTTAGTGAACTATGCACAATATACTTGAAATGAACCTCCACCTTGAACTTGAAATTTAACCCATTTGCAAACATTGCGAACATTGTTTAGCCTTTAGTATCATCACTACACACTCCATCAAGTCAATTTAGTCTTTACCATCTAACTCAAACACGGCCAAAACCATATTCATAGACTCCCTGAATCAACTTTATAGAGAAACCTCAATCCATCCTCCTTAACTACAAGAAACTCCTCACCACCATTTGCCACCTGGAAACCTATAACACCTACCTTTGCTCCAACTATAAAAGAGACCCTATACCAGTGTTGGTTTTTTTTTGTGTACCTTATTTCTTGTTACCCATTGATGTCAAAGGAATACCGTCAACTATTGTATTCTCACTTAAACGATACAATCCATCTTCACACTTTTCTCCATTCATCATAACCAAATGGCCTAGTGTGATTTTTATGGCTCCACCTGCAAATGAATACCAACCCATGGAATTCAATTGACCAAAGGATATTAAATTTTGTTGCATCTGTGGGACATATGCCACATCACCCAAAGTACGAACCACTTCATCAAACATCTTGATCTTCACTGTCCCAATACCCGTAATGTCACAAGTGGACCCGTCACTTAAAGACACAACACCTGTCTTCTACTCTTTGAATGAATCAAAATACTCTTTCTTGGAGGAAATGTGAAAAAGATAACCCGAATCCAATATCCACTCATCTTGAGAAATAGTGTGCATAATTTTGGAGATTGTGAGAGCTTCTCCAAGATATTCCTCTTGTTCATTTTATTCTGCTTCAGTCAACACAATCGTAGGACTATCACCCTTGTTCTTGTTTGCACGTTCCGAACAATCCCTCTTGATGTGACCAAACTCCTTAGAATGGAAACTTTGCACCCTACCTTTTTCTCTGGACTTGAACCTATCACACCTAGATTCTCTCGCAAAAGACCTTCCTCTTACATTTAAAATACTCCCCCTCATCGATGAATTACCCAGAGATTTCCTTTGAACTTCCTCACTGAGTATAACACTCACCACATCATCAAACTTGAATGTGCTTGAACCTGAGGAATTTCTTAATGTCATCACCAAACCATCCCAACTTTCTAGTGAAGAAGACAACACCAAGGCCCTAACTTCATCATCGTAGTTAATGCCTACTTGAAGTTGATGTCTACATTTAAAGCACTCCCACTCATTAAGATAAGTTTGGGGTGTTGGGTAGGTACCATCAATATAGCCGAAGAGGTCTTGATAGATTAGGATTGGAAATTATAATTTTGCTTCAATAAGTAATTCTCATCATTCAATTTGATGGAGACAAATTGAACAATGTTAGAGATGTGATGTAGGTGAGAAGCATCGGATCACCAAAGCTCCTATAACATCACATATGGAAAACATTAAAGGTAATTAATGAGAAACCATAAATGGTGATTTTACCTTCTCTCTCTATAATGACTAGTTTATAATGTCTAGTTTTTGTTTTCTATAAATATTGTGTAAGTTTGATGGAAAGGCAGCTTAGAGATATGTATTTTTGTATTATTGGAGAGCTATAAGCCTCATGTTGAGTTGAGATGTCTTCTTGCCAGTGAGTGAGTCCCAACCTTAGGTGAGAGAGTCCCCAAATAGACCCACCATTATCTTCTTTGTGTTTAAGTTGTAGTCATTTATCTAGCAATCAAATAAATCAATTTTCTTCTCCCTTATTTTTTTTCTTAGCTTTTATCTATTTTAATTACTAAATATTTGAGCAGCATAAAATTGGTATCAGAGTAAGTTTGAATTCTTAGAGTTAGGACCACGATGCTGAGGGGAAGAGGAAAATAACATTGTACGGAATTAATCCAAAACATGAATCTTTGAGATGAGGTGAATGAATTACGATAATCAAATGCTAGTCTTCAAAAAACCAGGGAAGAGATTCAATATAGGCTCCCTTCAACAAGCAATCCACCAAATCATCCACCATCCAATATCTCATTTGATATTCCTAATTTGGAGAAGAATGTGATGATGCTTCAAGCTCTAGATCAATTTAATCGCAATCCCATCCATCTTCTTCACCTTTTGTACAATCAGCATTGGCCATGGAGCGTCTTGCACATGCACTAGAGAATTCTAACAAAAGTATTTGTGTGGTTGGTCTAGACTTTGATGGCAAACTCGATCATGAATCTTATAATGATTGGATTACTTCTTTGGAAATATTTTTTAAATGGAAAGAAATATAGGAAGAAAGAAAGTTGATTTTTTGCTACTAAGCTCAGAAGTCATGCATTACTTTGGTGGCAACAATACCAACTTAGACGAGAATGGAGAGGAAACCGGTCAATTAGTATATGGACGGAAATGAAACTAAAGTTAGATGCTAAAGTCCTCCCATATGACTACTCCCAAACTTTGTATCAAAAATTTTGTCATCTTCGTCAAACGAATGATCAAAACTTACATTATAAGAGACTGATGACCAATTGGTAGCTAGATACATAAGTGGTTTAAAGTAAAGAATTATAGATGAAATTGCTTTACACTATACGACATGTCTTGATAAAGCTCGTTGATTGGCTTACAAAGCTGAATAGATATTAAAAAGAATATCTCTTAGGAGGTTTGAAAGGTATACCCATGTTGAGACTTCTAAGGAAGGGCATGCTACACAACCCACTGGTCCTAAGACCCAAGCACCTACATCACATGATAAGGCCCGAACAAGTGGACCATCTTTCGATTGTTTTCGATGTGGATGTCAGCACCTAATTTTGGCACAACTACTGGTTTCGGTGCGTCTCTTCATATCAGCAGATGGGTAGAACAACCACACAGCCATTTTCTTTAACCCATCAACTAGGACTCTAATTGAGCTAAAGCCCAACTCCAAACCCAACCCCTCTCATTTACTATGTTTTTATTATCTTCATTATCATAATTATTTACTATTCTATACTTTATTTTTATTTTTTTATTATTATTATCATCATCATTATTATTATTATTATTATTATTATTATTATTATTATTATTATTATATTAGTATTTATTTATTTACTTTTTATTTATTTATTTATTTTGGTAGCATTTACTGTTATTAACATATTTGACTAATTCCATTTATTTATTATTATTATTACATTGTATAAAATTAATTAATGCTTATTTGTTTGTTTATATACTTGTTATTATAATTATTATAATAATTATTATTATTATTACTACTACTACTATTATTACTATTATTATTATTATTATTATTATTATTATTATTATTATTATTATTATTATTGAACCACCCAGGCCAGGTCTAACCAACCCTAAACCATCTGAACTGGCCTACCCAAAACCAAAACACAATAAACCGCAATAACCCGAACCACCCCCTTTTTTTTTTGTTTCTCATGAACCCGAAGGCGAATCTTGTTCTGTTCCTCTTTGGTGAAATTCAGCCTGACCAAACCCTAAAGCCTCAAAAAATCCCATTCGCTTCCCTCTCTCGCATCCTGCCTTCACCCCTTACCCGCTGAACCCTACATCCCTCTCCCCCAACCTTCCCTCTTTCATGACAGGTTTTGAATCTCTCTAGCCCTGTGACCAGCCCCTTTTCCCTATCCCTCGACCTAGCCCTCCAACGGATACAGACATCGCAACACCTAGAAGACCACCCATAATTACTTCCCCTCCTTCCCCATTTCATGTTTATGCAAACCCCTAAACCAGAATCCATCCCTGAACACCCCCTTTTTTTTAGCTCTCTGCTCGATTTCATCTGCCCCAGACACACGTTGCCAGTCCTGGACGATGGAGACAACATAGGTGCTTGAAGATCAGATCACTCCCCTTTGAAGACCACTCGAGCCTGCGTTAAAACGGACCTTTTTTCCTTCTTTTATTTCAATCAAGCAGATGAAGGTAAGTGGAGAAGGACCCAAGAACAAAACCCTCTTGAAAAACCATATGTTTCCTTTTTTTAACAAGAGAAAACACCAAATGGAGATCCCCATCTTCCCAAAACCATAGAGAAAAGCTCCCCTGATTTTCATTTCTCAGCACTGTTGATCGTTCAATGACCTAAGAAAGGGGTCTAAATCCCATGTTTTCTCACACCCCCAGTAGTCTCCCTCACTAATGATCCAAAGCTCTAAAATCCCAAACCCCCTTTGTGACTCTCTTTTCCCTTTGTCTATTTTCTTCTCCCTCTCTCATGGTCAAGATCTTGTTCAAACCCCTTTTCTCTCTAATGAAAACAAAAAAAGCTGAATAGAGATCCCTAACCCTACCAACGTCCAGAGCCCAATAAATCCCCTCTCCAAAACCCTCAAATTGGTCCCTTCCTACTTATGTTTGCAACCTGCCGCTAACCTGAGTTTTCCCACTACTTGTTTGATTAGTGTTCTGAACTAGCTTAACATTCTACATACCCTGGTGATTTACCCATTACACCATGCTACCCAAGTCCACCACAGTAAGGGTTCAATCTTCTCTTTATATTGCACTCGTTGATGTGTGATTATATGTCCCAGTACCCCTTTATGCCCAACTGTGTCAATAAGACCACATAAACCCCCTTCTTTGACTTGGCTCTGCTTTGCCAATGAAAGAGCAACAAGGAGGGTCTGGACAATTGTTGGTTGTGTTAGAAGAGCTCCCTGTGTAAGTGTGCTACAAGGGGGAAGGGTCTAACTCTTATACCCTGATTTTTACAGGTATCACATATTTTATTTATTTTTGTTTGTGCTTATAGTTGATCATAAGTTTCAAATGATTTACGTATGGAGTAGTGGCATTTATTTTGTTATTTTCTAGTGTTCAATAGTTGATTTCAGCTTTGATAGAGATTTATACTCTCATGTTTTATATATGACTGATTAATGGCTGGAGTTCAGATTTTTAGTGTTTATTTAGCCATTAATTATTGTTGTTTTATTTCATTTTTATCTTTATTTCCTTTTTCTTCTCACTATGCTCTGTTCTCCTCTTATTATTGCTGATGGTTTACTGTTTGAGGCTTGTTCGAACGAACCTAAGTCAGCAAAAATATTAAATGAATCCAAATAGTTTCCATTGTCTATATAAATTACCATTTTATTTTTTTCCCTTTACTTTGATTAAAACTCAATGGTACTCATGTCTGGTAAATTTTAATAAAAAATGATTTGGCCAATAGCTAAACTGATTTTTTCCTAAGTCAATCCATGGTAGGGAGAGTAAGTTGAGCTAAGTGAGTTGGTACTTGGTATTGAGCAATATTGCATAAACTTTATTATAGAGATATACTCATGTTATCACATGTTGAATATGGACATACTCCACAGATTCAAATGCTTAGAAAAGATAAAGAAAAGCAAAAATGATAGACCCCATCGATTTCTAACAAGGGATCATCACACAGATCCTAAACTCGACCTGTACACCAATTCTAACATGACAAAACCACCCAATATGGTCAACGTGGAGCAAGTCACCCTTTTAACCTGCTCAAGTCCTTCCTAATTACACATTTTGATAATGAAAGGATCAACATAGATAATGAGAAGCTAGTGGATATGATGTGATCATTGCTTCTTGTCAGTTACAAGAGGTCAGGTTGGGGTCTGAATGAGAAATCATAGTGCTCCTTTTATATCATTGACCCATGTCCTTTTTTTTAGCTTCCTTCAATCCTAAGATGAGGCTAATATTTGTTGCTCACAACTTTCTTCATAGTTCCTATTTTCAGAGGTTCGAATTGTAGAGTTTGAATCCAATAGGATTCAACTCAAACTATGAATTGATTCTTATGGACTCTATTTGCATGGTTTGAGAAAGCTGTTTGGGTACTATGTCAATTGTTAAATGTAACCATCAGAGTGTAGAAAATAGAGAGCTAAACATTAGTCATGCAACTTCTAGAGTTTTAATCAGATAAGATTCAGTTCAAATTGTGAATTGAACTTTTGAGAAATCAATTCATGGTGTTCAAAGAAGTTACTTGGGGTTATTAAGTTGATGGATAAATATAACTGTTGTTGTCTAAACACAAAAGATTAAATATCTATACAAGTGTCTTGTACCTGTTTTATATCACATTGTATCTACACTATTTAATCAACCTTTTTATGTTGTTCAATTCAATGGTAATCTGAAAGGCAATCAACAAGGAGTTTCATTGAGAAGATCTTATAATAAAATTGGAATCTATGAATTCTGGAAAACTTATTTATATTTTTCTGCTAATACAAGACTATTCATTTAGACACACCTATTAAGGAACAATATATAACCAAATGCATGAAGAGT
>JAOXJP010234191.1:0-24232 GCA_025762735.1 Platanus orientalis | reverse complement strand
TGCACCCCCCCCCCCCCCCGCCCCCAAAAAAAAAGTGAAAATCACTTGCCGGTGCTGATGTGCCCTCCCCCTGACATGGGGGCATAGGAGCGTTCGTTAAGAGGAGCGGATACAATCCACTCTCCAAATTTACAGAGGATGTCCAAATCATGGCCCAAACCACTTGGAAAATGTTTTGTTACTTTGGCAAGTGACCCATTCATCATTTTACTCCGTCAATACAATAAATCTATGGTTGATTATTCGTTATTCCAAAGCATAACTTACGACCGGTTACGTTTCAAAGACAGGCACCTACTTTGGAAAAGAAATGATCCAATGAGGCAGGCCTCAGTGAACCTGCCTGCCTGCCCCTAGATTGCGTCAGATTGAGAATCACGGATTGGTGGGTGGCTCCCACAACAACTACCAATCCGATAGTTTCAAAGAACCACCTCAATTGAGGCTTCTTGCCTCATAGAATCACAATGCTTTTCAAAATAGATATAGGAGGGTCAAACCCATGGAGGTCAATGACCATGTCAACAATGGCTACCCAACAACCAACCCATATTCCACTCAGCATAGGTTGATCAATAACAACCAGCATGGGTTTATTGGGCAACAAAAACATTTCAAATCTTTTATAATAACTGTATCATTGGACCACTTCTATCTCAAATGCTTCCAAACTCACTGTTTTGTACCAATCTGTGAACTTCTTCGGTGGTTTTCTATCCATACACAACGCTAGGTATTCTAGGACTCCTCCAACATCTTGGCCTAATAAGATATAATCAGTTGACCAATGAGTGAACCTTCGTATTACCAAGAAAAAAAAAATGAATGAACCTTCTTCCGCCTAGAAGATTAGATTTCTTGTAGATAAGAAATTATCCCCAGCTGAATGGTATCCTTCTTCCATATTCTATGTCAGGTATGTTTCCACTTCACTTAATAGGGTTATAATGCAAATAAAAACCAAATCAGGAGGGCATCATTCCAGGGGATCAAGTAAATTGACCCGACTCTGAAAGCTTCAACAAATGAGTCTAGCTTTTAATAGAAGAATAAAAGCACTTGTTCCCATTGATCTCTGTAATTGGAAAATCTTGAGCAATTTAATGTTGGGGAGGAATAGCAGGCTCTCTGGATTGATATACCGAGTTCTTTAGCGAGACTATGTTTGTAAAGTCCAGCACATCAACTCTGAAATTTTCATACTCTGTGGAGCCTTAGGTGGGCCTATGCTGTAGGTGTCCTCTTGTTCTCTGGGTGGCAACCTTCAGTAGTTGGAGATTTTAAAGAACTATCTGAGAATCAGTTTTTGGGTAACATTCCAAACACCATAGCAGACAGACATCCATAACAAAATATAATTTTCTCCTCATCAAAGAACAAACCACTACAACCTCCTAGACCATATGACAAATCACTGAAGTTCTAACACTCGGATCTTTCCTGTAATGTAATTTCCAACTCATTTAAGCACCCTTATATCAACATTTGAATTTGTATTTCAACAAATTACAAGGAAAAATTCCTAGTGGAAGACCTTTCAAGAACTCCGCAGTTTAGTCTTTCATTGAGATTGAGGCACAATGTGGGGTGCCTCAACTACATTTCCCACCACGCAAGATTGATGCACACCTCGACTACAATTCTGTGGTCCTTTCACTTTTTTTTTTTGGATAGGGAGAAAGATTTCACTTATTGCATTCCATCAAAATACTCATTTTCCTTATTGGTTGGTTGACTTGCAATGAATGCAACAAGTGGATTGTGGTTTCATAGAAAGTAACCATAAGCATCAATGCTTACAGCTATGAGATTCTGTTGATGGAAACATTTACAAGAAGGTAGCCTACAGACGAAATGTTTAATGGAGTATAAGCTTGAAGCATTGGGTGATTTAAGTCATTATCTAATGCAGTGTGGAAGTTATGGATGCCAACCTTCCGAGTAGCAAGGAAGAAGATTTCACTGAAAAATAGTACTGTCATCAATCATGGTCTAGATGGAAAATCCTTGCATCCTGTTCCTTCCACAATCCCCAACAAATAGCCAATGGAGCAATTCTCCATTGAGTTTTTCCTTTGTTAGAAAAGGACCACGGCCCCGGAATCCAAAGTTTTCTTCAACTTGTGGCCTGCTCCTTGGAGAAGATATAGGTGAGTAGATTAGGCATTTGGATTGTTTGGTTTTTCTGTTTTTTGTTTTCCTGAATTTGTTGGTGTTGGTCTTTTTTTCCTTTTTCTGTTTTTGGGATGTTAGTGTTGTCTTCTACTCTTCTTGGTCCAGTGGCATTATGGAGATATGGATATGGCTCTAGGCAACAAAAATCATGGAGCTGTGCAAACCAAACGATACTTGCAACCTCCATTATGAGAGCTGGCTGCATTTTCCACCAGCATTGTTACCCCATGAAGTTCTCAAATTCTTCCAAGGGCATATTCTTCTCAACCATCCCATCAACAACATCAATGCCTTACATAGGCACCCACACTTTGCATACATATCAATCGAAGCATTGCACACATGAGCACTGTACCTTAACCTATTCCCCTCGATAGGAAATATGAACCCTCTTACTCCAAACAGGCAAACAAGATTCAGCAAAACCATCTAAGATAGTTTATAAAAGTTCCACCATCAGGTGTCAATCCGTTTTCTCCATTTGATCATAGAAGCTTAATGCCTTCTTAACAAGTCTTTTCTCAGCATACCCAGATATCATTACAGTCAGGGAACAAAGTTCTTGACAGGCATATTATCAAACAACATCCAGACACTGCATACCCATCTAGTGCCATATTCTAAAAAAACAGCATCTTTCTTCGGCATTTAATTAAAAAAACCACCAAGCCTCTATCTGCTCACCTGATTTTACCTTGTATAATCAAATTCCAAGAATTAACATCTCGATTCTTCATTGCTGCAAACAACTTCCTCACCGCAGCCATACCACAGATCCTACACTTTTGAGTAGGTGTCAATAGTTCTAAACAGAGCATCCCCTACACATGAATTTAACTTCTCATCTTCTTCTTTGTTCAATAGCTTTGTGGACTAATACAATTTCCTGAAACCAAGAGATGAACACCATCTAATTTGTTACAGGATGCCATGTTGGTAGCTTCTTTGACGAATACACTTGAAAATGGTTTGTTCCCAACAATCCTATGGGCCGTTGATACATGAACAACCAACTCTCTTTTAGTGGTGTTTTTCCATTGAGACGAGGATGCAATCCCCTTTTCCACAATAAGAGAAACATATTCTCGCTTTCCATATTACCTAAATCAGAAGATATCCCTGCATTCTCCTTTTCAAGAACAGAAAGATCATCAGGCTCAATGACTAAACTACTTTCACATATTCGGATGGATTTGACTCGCATGGAAGATAAGATATCATCCTTTGCAAAATAATCATCTCCATTTAACTCCCAAACCACCATGATTACCTTTTATATTTTCATCATCATCAACCCGCTTCAGTTCATCATACTTGACAGAAGAGAAGCACTTCATCCCTGAAAACCATCATATATATGATCATAATACACCAGCTAATCAAAAACAGACAAAGACAGACATTGCAACCCAATCCATGCAAAATCTTGAAAAATGGAATCATAATCGGAAAAAGAGGCAGAAGTGTTACTTTCATGATTAGTGTACTTAAAAGAATTATCAAATACCTCAATGTAACTCCTAAATCCAACCTGTCCACGAACTCTCGACACCTATCATTTCAATGGTGTTCATCCTTGAATCTCTTTATAAGGAGGGTGTATATGAAATCTCTTCAAAAACCTCAAATTATCTCCCCCCAAAAAATAAAATAATACAAAACAAAATCCTCAAATTCTTACAAAGTTGGGGCCTCAAGTTATGCAAGTGTTGGATAAGGATTTAAACTTGCTTCCTCAATTGTACGATTTCTCCTGTGGATGTTTCATCCTTGTAGGCATGAATTGTTTTTTAAGGGAGTTGCACGTCCAATATTGGCTCTAATAACACAAGAGAAGAACAATAAAGAAACCAAGGTCTTTGCACAGAGTTAATTTAACCAGCAAAACATCCCAAAAGAAGTCCACGTCATGTGGAAATTTTCCTCAGAAACGTTGAATAATTATTTACAAAGAGAATACCCATTTTTGTTAAACCAACGATCCCCATTCTTGTCCATATAAAAACCAACCCTTATGATATGTGCATTGTTACTCGGGTCTAGTCTACATCAGGAGTTGGAATCAAGTTGGTCAAGTCTTGGTCAAGATAGTTTTTCTCTTATCATTATCCAATAAGTGTTGTATCTTATCTTAAGTCAATGTAGCTAGTTGATGAAGGAGGGTGTTGAGTCTTAGTCTGTAGAAAAGTGGTTTATCTCTTATTCAAATGAAGTTGTTAGTCAATGAGATGGGCAAGTCTTGTGGGTGACGTGGAGTGTTTGAATTATGTATTCAAATAGGTTTAAAGGATGAATAAAAAATGAACGTTTAACTTAGGATCATCTTGGAGGCTTGGATTCTCCTCTTCACCTTTCCACCTAAAAAGAAATCAATCCTTTAACTTGAATGACAGAACAAAGTGGTATTAGAGCCAATCGGGACCATGGCGGACAGCTCCTTGCCACAGCATGACGCGAAAATTTAATACCTCAAAGTTGCATCTGAAAAACAAGGTCACATGTTTAAGGAGATTTTGCAGCAATTCACTGCTCACAACTTGAAATATGAGCATTTGGCACCGCCAAATCACACAGACAATTGAAAAGAGTTGAAGGGAACTCTAGAACCTCAGGTTGGATCTATCGTGGGGAGTAGTTTTTCTCATACCACCAAATTGTCCAGAACAAACGTGTTACCATAGGTTCATTCCATTTGAAAGGAAATGCTTTATTCAATGGATAGAAAAATCTCATGGGCCTATGACTTGGTAAGATTTGACAAAGGGCTTAAATACAAGGTTTGGCCATACCGAATTTGATGACTTGTTTTGTCAAACCATCACAGTAAGAGAGTATCAACTTTAGTTTGAGAAGCTTGCTAATTGAACCGATTGATAAATTGAACCATATCTTGTAAGTGGTTTTCTTTGTGGCCTTAAAGAAGAGATTTGAATGGAAGTCCAGATATTTCATCCCATGACTCTTACCACGGCAGTTGAGTTAGCTTGTTTACAAGAGAAAAAATTGCAAGTTAGGATTCATCACATGCATAATGAAGGAGGTAAAATAACAAGCACTATTGGTCTAAATAGAATTAAACTCACTATCCGTCATATCAAACGACCTTCAATAGTCGAGATGATCGAACGAAGAAACAGTGGATATATTACAATTGTGACAAAAATTTTCAACCTGGTCATGAGTGCAAGACACAACAACTATTTCTTATGACAGGTTCATGGTCTGAGAATGACGGAAGATATGAGAAAGCTCCACTGGATGATGCCGCATGGAAGCGGTATCCAAATGTCAACCTTGACGTCAAGTTTGTTTAAAGGGGGGTGGATTGAAACGTTAATTGTTGCTCAAGTCAAGTCAAGTCCACATCAAGAGTTGGAGTCAATTGAAAAAGTCTTGGTCAAAATAGTTTTTCTCTTTTTATTATCCAACAAATGTCTTATCTTAAATCAATGTAGTTAGGCAATGATGGAGGGTGTTGAGTCTTAGAGAGTCTTTAGGGAAGTAGTTTACTTCTTATCCTATCTTTATCTTTTATTAAAATGAAGCCATTAGTCAATAGGATAGGTGAGTCTTGTGGGTGACATGGAGTATTTGAATTATGTATTTAGAAAGATTTGAATGATGAATGAAAGACAAACGTTTAACTTAGGATCATCTTATTTTGTTAGGAGGCTTGGATTCCCCTTGAGTTGGATCCAATCTATCATCTCTTTCTTCAATTTCACCATTCCACCTAAAAAAGAAATTAGTCCTTCAACCTGAAGACTATAACACTTTATTTTAGAAAATTCAAGATATTTACTTCTAATAAACATCCCAATAGATGCCACCTATTATTCTAAAATTTTACCAAACTATAACACTAAATAGAATCGGGAAATAAATAACTACTTTATATGTCAAACCTAACATATTATCCATATCTGGCCTTGGACTTTTGGCAGTCCCCACCCCTCTTGGTAATTAAATGTTATGTGACCTACATCAATAACTAAACAGACAATAGTTGTCTTTAATTATTGAAGCATTGGTACAAACTGTCAAAGATTATAGTGATATAACAATTTTTTTAAAAGGTGGTCACATAACAATTTTTTCAAAAGCTAGATATAGGATTTTCCATCTCCCTTGTACATCCCTTCATCTGGGCCCCATATACCCACAACAGTTGCTGATGGCTCACGTGAGATGGGCTTAATTCTGCCAGTTGTACAGTTTTGTTGTGTCCCACAATAAATCAACATATCAAAGATTTGAAAGGGATTTGTACAGCTCATGAGTGGGTCCTGTGACCTTTTTTTCTAGAAGTTGGGGCACCTAAAAATATTTACCCTTCTATGAACTGTAAAAGTGCAGTTCAAGGAAACATAATAACTATTCTTTATGCACACGAAGTTGCTCAACAAAGTGGAAGCACAATGCAAACCATCTGAGCCAATAGGAAGATCCAGTAATAGACTTTTCAGTGCAAAACAAAATTCCAGTGAACATTTTCCTGAGAAATGGATTTATAATAGTTGAGTTGTGTCATGAACCATATGCACCATATCCAAGACTTGGTTATTTCTAATGCATAAGATGATGAAAGCATTACTTTACCATTGCCTCAAGATAAAATTTCAGTATGAAAATGAACAATGAATACACTGCTAATAACCAAGAGCAATTGGACAATTCACATGCTTGTTGCATACATTCCCCTTTGCTTCTATCGAGAAAACATAAAGATGCGATACCTACAAAGAAAAATAAGAGTGACCAACATAAACATAATATCCAATGCATAATAGGTGACTGATTTAGAATTAAGAACACTCAAAGAAGATAAGCAACAACTGGAACTGTAAAAAACTTAAAATATCATTCCAACTGTCTATACTTGTAATAAAAATCTAAACTCCTTTGTACTTAACACCAAACCTTTGTTGCTACCATTTTGGAGTCATATACACATCCTATCACTCGATTCCATTCTATCAAGGACCAATTATCCAGTAAAGCAAACTGACATAATCTAATCATTACACGGAATAAAATACAAGTGTAACAACCAGAAAAAAAAATACAACTTTGTAGGTAGTCATCAAGCACATAAGAATGCAGTTCAGAAAAAAAAAAAAAAAAAAAAGGAGAACTAATAGGGGAGAAAAGAGAAAATCTAATGGAGCTCCTTGAGTTCCTCCAGAAATCTAAAGTAAACAGTTGATGAAAAAGGACTATCAGGATTTATGCAAGTAACTTGTCACAGAAAACCCAAGAGACTCTTGAGTGTTATCCGCAAGTTTTTATGCCAGACAGATGGATAAAACCCGTGAAGTAAATAAAGGAGAGTATTCCTGAATAACTACAAGATAAAAGCGTAATCAATAAAAGGAAATGATGCTAATACCAATTTTTATAGCCAGAACTTACATATCATAGTGTGGAAGGATAGGAACTCCAGGTCAAGGAATTGAATAAAAGACACAAAATCACCATGGCAACCTCCTGCCGCATAAAAGTTTGGAATTGACTTGCCACTGCTGAGTTTTTTTTTTTTTAATTTTTAAGATAGGATAATTTATTGCAAGAGAACACAGCAACAAGGCTCAGCACTACAGCATGATGCATGTGTTGAAGTATATTAATTTATGTATCTCCCAACACCTTAAGGTTTTGGGAGAGTTGGTTAATTTACTGTCAACATGGTATCAGAGCAAGTTTGGTTGAGTTCAAATCCCGGTGTAAGTATTTTCTCGGATGAAGTGTTGTATGCGTGTGTACACATTGTGTGGACCCGTGCCTAGCTTCCCAAGTGTGTTCTCAGTAGAGACTAGTGTTCCCCCTGAGGAGGGGTGTTGAAGTATATTAACTTATGTATCTCCTAACACCTTAAGGTTTTGGGAGAGTTGGTTAATTTACTGTCAACAGCATGCTCGGAAAGAGCCAAGCAAAGAGCAAAGCAACAACAACAAAAAAGCAAAGCCCCTACTCTAAGCATTGAAGATACAATCACCCCAATCAAAAAGACAAAACCTATTAGTGTTGATTCTAATACAAGAAGAAGATGGCAGTCAATCGAAGATGCTAGAAAGAACTGAATCAACAAGCCTGCAAAAAGGGCAAGATGCTCCTTCAAATATCCGCTGGTTTCGCCCCACCCATAAAGCCCAACGTATAGCCACAGGGACCAAATTCCAGATCTCCTTTCCCACCTGACTCTGATTTGTTAAGGACTGGGATGGCCAGCTACTGAAAAGGCATTTCAAAGATCCGGGCTGAATCCACTGCACGTTAAATCTGACTAACATATAAGACCATAAGGATGCCACTACAGGGCAGTGGAGGAATAGGTGCCCCGACGAATCCCCAGCCTCCTCGCACATGCAACACCAATTCGGGGTAGCAAAATCCCACCGAATCAGATTATCTAAAGTGGGGGTATGATCCCACCATAACTCCCACATGAAAAAAGAAACTTTTAAGGTAACTTTTGGTTGTTCAAAATGAATCTGCTAGGGAACAATTGGGAAACAATATGAGATAATGCCCTGTACATAGATTTCATGGAAAAGCCTTTCTCCTCATCCATAGACCAAATCCTCTCATCCCTAGTCTCCCTATGTCCTCTACCTCCCAATCATTGAGGTCCCTTCTTGGCTGAAGATTCCATGAGCAGAAGGCCCTAGTCCTTATCATGTGACCCTTCACTAGCCCCAATTTGCACTCAGCCAGGTTATAACAAGAAGGGAATAAATGACAAAGAGCCTCATTCGAACACCACAGGTCATGCCAGAACTGAACTTTTTCCCCATTATTCACCTTGTATCTAGTGAAACGACCCAAGTACCTGCTCTTCTAAAATATTTTCTAGAATGCTCATTATCTCATATGAATGTAGAAGAAAAAGTTAAAAGAGCATATTTATTTATTTATTTTCCCATTACAGAAACGCAACACAATGCAGTTGAAGTCAATTCCAAACTTTGAGAGGCAAATTTGAGACGAAGCAGATTCACTTGCGTCACAACCAGAAACAAAACCACAAAAATAGTTTGTAAAATAAACAAATCAATCAAAAAATTGGACTCAGATCGATTAGGTTGAAAAGGCAAGTCTTCCCTCTCTCTCTCTCTCTGAAAATTTTAAAGAAATAAGAAAGGGAAGAGATCTCTGGTCTTTTCAATTCTTCTGTCTTGGTAAAGGAAGAGGAAGAGATGAAGTCTCCAAAAAAGGGAAGAAAATGAGAAGTTTGAAAGAGAGAGAAAGACAAAGGACGAAAAGGATTTCGAGGGGCAATGAAGATGAAGAAACAGATAAGATAGGTCCCACCTCTCAGACGTGTTAAAACTGAGATTTAAAAAAATGAAAAATCAGACGGAAAAAAACAAATATTTTTTAAGGGAGTCGTGCACATATCTTTCCTAGTTGAATTCTCATATTTTAGCATGTGGAGGAATGATGTGATTCATCCTGATGGTCCTTCAAGAACCCTGTGGATTGGCAATGGGTTATATGGGGAAAAAAGATTATTAAGTGGGTCACATAAATCTCTTCACCAAGTGATGTCTCTTGATTCAGTCATGTGGAGAGATGATGTGGCTAATACTAACCGTCCATCACATAGAGGATGCATTGGGTTGGTTAGATACCCCTCCAACCCTCTTTGAATGTATAGCTGATCATGTATGGGGTGTTTCTCCTCATAATAACAGCTGTTGAAGTCTAAAATTTTTTAATGAACAAAATGCTTAGAGGGCCTTAGATTGCTAGGCAGGGAAGTGCTTTTGGATTGAAACTTGCTACTTGAGAAGAGGATGACATTGCCAACATATTAAATTCATTTGGGCTGCCAACTAAATTACCGCTTTGAAGATTCCTCAGTCACCTAGATCTCTTTGCTAGGTGACTCGATGAACTCCAAGTTCATAGGTATCAAGTATTTGCATTGAAATAGAATAGACAAATCAAAAAAATAATTTCTCATGATAGTTTTAGGACTCCCCCCTCACCATCTCCTTCCTTTCAATTGCATTCTATAATACATAATGGATCAACTACAAAAGCCCAGGATTAAGAGATAATTTCAAAGGAACTTATAGTAGAGATTATTAAGATCCCCACTTTGCGTTCTAAGAAGACAAGGGCGGCAACACAGGTTTGGAAGACAGGATGGAGCAAAGTGTGGGGAGTCATGGAGGTACAGACAAGAAGAGTGATGCCAAAGGTTTTTAGGAAAGGGAAAGTGAGCATATACTCAGAAGTTGATTACTTGGAATAATCCAAGATGTTGTAGTTCAATCAAAGTGGGTGAAGAGGTCTGTACTTCTGTCATGGTGACTATAAATGCTGTTGTTGCTGCAATAGGTAGTATCCCACTTTTTTTTTTTTTAATAAGGAAATGTATTAAAAAAGAAACCAGACAGGAAACAAAATTCAAGCCCGGCAGCATTAGAGATAATCCAGGCAGCAAATTACAAGAGAAAAGAAAAAGACCAAAACAAGAAAAAACTACAAGAAAGAGCCCCAATCGAAAATCCAAGAGCCAAAAGGGATATCAGATATACATCCAGCTAAGTGAAGCCAATCATAAATCATGGAAAGCACGGCCTCCCTAATCTTCAGCACGGGAGCAGAGTGCCCTTCAAAGATGCGAGAATTGCGCTCTTGCCATAAACACCAACATATAGCAAATGAAACCAATCCCCAAACCTCTTTCCCCAACTTGGTGATGTTGCTGAAAGATTGGGCACCCCAGCTATCAAGAAGCACTCTCATGGAACCTGGGCTACCCACCTCACAGATAAGCACTCCACTATGTAATCCCATAGGTTTTCTAGCAACAGAACAATGGACGAATAAGTGGCTCGAGGTCTCCTCCGAATCCCGGCACAAGACACAATGACTTGGGCCTGGCATTCATTTGGAGACAAGATGATCAACCTTTTTGGACCTTATCCCACCAAAGTTGCCACAAGAAAAAAGATACTTTGGAAGGGGCCTTACTATTCCAAATAAATCGATCGGGGAAGAAACAAGGCGGGCTTTGCTCCAAAGCAAGGAACAACGATCTAACCGAGAACCCTTGCTCCTCATCCGGCAGCCAAATCCTTTTGTCCTCCCCATCACGATCCCCCAACTAGTATGACTCACGAGTATACAAAAGGTTTGCCACGTCGCCCGACTCCCAATCGTTTAAATGTCTTCTTAGTTGAACATTCCAAGAGCATAGAACTCTGGTACGGATCATATCATCTCTCACTGAGC
The DNA here is from genome assembly GCA_025762735.1 of Platanus orientalis. NCBI lineage: Eukaryota > Viridiplantae > Streptophyta > Magnoliopsida > Proteales > Platanaceae > Platanus > Platanus orientalis. The sequence goes on along the minus strand of JAOXJP010234191.1, from coordinate 12,811 downwards.
CTACCTTGTTCTCCGCAAGCCTGAAAAAGGTCGGATAACAGCTGCTTAAAGGAACCGGCAAGCACCAAGGGTCCAACCAGAAACGCACCCTACATCCGTTGTTAACCTTGAAGTGATAGAGCCTCTGAAATCGACCAAGACCATGATATATCCCCTTCCAAACTCTACACCCTATTACCCCCAAAGGATTACCACTGGATCACTCATCCAAATCCTCCCCATATTTACAACTCTCCTCCATAGAGCCTTCTGGTCTTCACCAAATTTCCAAAGCCACTTGCCCAGTAATGCCTGGTATCAAACAAATAAAGTAGATGCCCACGCCACCTTTACCCCTTGGTTATTGTTGATCAATTGACCCAATCGATCTTTTTGTTCCCGTTAGCATCAGTCCACAAAAAGCCTCTTTGGATTTTCTCTAAGCAGTTCACCACAAACTTCGGGGCTACAAACAAAGAAAGGAAGTAAACAGGAAGGCTACAGAACATACTTTTGAGCAAGGTGATCTTTCCTCCTTTGGATAAATATTGCCCCTTCTAACTCGAAAGTCTTCATTTAGACCTTTTGATGACTAAACCCCAAATAGACTTCGAAGAAGCCTTAGCACCTAGGGGCAAACCCAAGTAAGATGTTGGAAAGGACTGGATATCGCATCCCATAATGTTGGAAAGGTCTTCTATAATTGGAACAGAGCCGACAAGGTACATTGTGGATTTACTTAAGTTCACCTTAAGCGCGGAAACTGCTTCAACGATGAGGAGGATACATCGTAGGTTTCGAAACACTTCCGGCTTCGCATTTAACAGAAATAAAGAATCATTAGTGAACTGAATGAGAGGGATTGAAAGGCCCAGAGTCCCTAACCCAAAACCTTCGAGCAAGCCAAAGTCGTGAGCTTTCTTTATCAGTCTACCAAGGAGATCCGCCACCATTATGAAGAGGTAGGGGGATAAGGGATCTCCTTGCCTTAAACCCTTGCTACTCTGAAAGAAACCTTTATTGGAACCATTAATAAGAATAAAGAAAGTAGGGATGGACACACATATCCTCATCCAATTCTTCCATTTTTGGCCGAAACCCATTTACTTAAAGACGAAATCAATGAACTCCTAGTTGACATGGCCGTAAGCTTTTTCCATATCAATTTTGCATATAACTCCGCCCCTCCCTTCTTTCAATCTTGCATCTATGTATTCGTTGGCCAACAAATAGCAATCCAAAATCTGCCACCCTAGGACAAAAGCGTGTTGGAATTCAGATATTAGCCTAGGGAGGACCTCTTTGAGTCTAAGGGTCAAGATTTTGGATAAGACCTTATACAAACACCCCACTAGACTAATAGGACGAACGTCCTTGATTTTTGAAGCTCCAACATTTTTAGGAATGAGAGATGTGAAAGTGGCACTGAGACTTCTATACCACTGATCCTTTTTTTGGAAGTCCATTAGAGCAACCATGGCGTCCTTTCCAACAACATTCCAGCAAACTTTAAGAAATTTAATAATAAATCCATCAAGCCCAGGAGCCTTGTCGTCCTCCAAGCTATTGAGGGCAGCCAAAATTTCATCATCGAAAAAGGGTCTTTCAAGCCATACTTGATGATCCAAATTTAGTTTCTCAAACTCCAGACCCTCGATCTCCGGCCAGGCGGGGAAAAGCTCCCTGAAAAGCTCCACAAAGTACTCTTCTATGTGATCCCTAATATCCTCTTCATTTATCATCCATTCTTCATTGATTCTGAGTTTTTCAATCGAATTAATTTCATTTCTCAAACTGGTCATCTTATGAAAAAATTTAGTATTTCTATCGCCATCCTTCAACCAACTTATTCTGGACTTCTGCCTCCAAGAGATTTCTTCTCATTTAAGCAAATTGTTGTACTCCCGCTTCAACCCCTCCTAGGCATGTAAATCTCCATCAACTAGAGAAGAAGATCGGCTTTTTAACTCCAATTCTTCAATTTTGGCCAAGCACATTCTCTTTATTTCCTCCACTCTTCCAAATTCCTCCTTATCCCACCTGATTAATTTTTGTTTAAGTCCCTTCAACTTTTGCCCAAAAATAAAACTAGTTGTGCCCTCCACCTCAACCTTCATCCACCACTGTTTAATTTTCTCTAGCAAACCTGGCACCCCAAGCCACATTAACTCAAATTTGAAAGGTTTAGGTCTAGATGCCTGATGTCCCGTTTTTAACACGACCAACAAGTGATCCGACATAGAACTTATACCCACTTCCTGACAAACCGAGAAACACAAATCCAACCAATCCGAAGAAATCAAGAATCGATCTCGTCTACTGCAAGATGGGGGTGATTGCTTGTTAGACCAGGTGAATTGGGCTCCTTTAATCAAGAGATCAATCAAGCATCAATCATTTATGAACTTGTTGAAGCTTCTCATCTGAGAAGACACATTTCTAACCCTTGCTCTTTCAGACAGGTATTTGACAACATTGAAGTCGCCTCCCACACACCAAGGAAATTTCCAGAACTCTTGCACCCTGCTTAGTTTTGCCAACATATTTTCAATTCCTTCTCTATTGCAAGGACCATACACACCTGAGAAAACCCATTGGATGCCATCAGCCTTATTCCTACATAGAACATAAATAGAAAATTCACCCTCATAGTAATCCATCACCTCGATAACTTGGGTATTCCAAGCAACTAGAATTTCCCCAACTTGGCCCTTTGCCTGTTTATGAGCAAATTGAAATGGGGCCCTGCCCCATAAATCATGGCACATTTTGCTATTGTTACTCTGCAACTTTGTCTCTTGTAACACGAACAAGTCCGCCTAACTCCTCTTGATCACGTCCTTCACTCTCCACCTCTTCTCCTCTCTCCCCAAACCTCTAATGTTCCAAGTAATAATGTTTCCCTTAAGAAACAATCGAATTTTGTCTGCCCCTCCTCACAACCCTTTGCACGGATCTCCCTTTATAATTGATGCCTGAACGAATATTCTGAAGTTCCCTTGATTGGTTGCGAGCTCTCCTTTCTGCCATCGAATTCCTAGCTCTTCGAGGACTCCAACTCCTCCGCCTTTCAATTTCCCTAAAAATTTCTTTAACCTTGTATTCCAATCCTTTAAGAGATACACCCATCCTCTTAACCATTGCCACCGCTTGCCTAATGACATAATCCGATGAAGAAAGGGGTGGCAACATCAAGATAGGTTCGGCATCTACTACCACTTCAAAGTCCTCCCCAGTCCCTACGCCCTTTTCAGGGACTTCTTGAACTTGTTGTTGGCTAACCAACCTATCAGGGTTGCATAAGATAGCATCCTCACTTGTTTCCGACACCATATCCCCCCATCACCTCCTCTTACTCTCTAACTCCATGCCTTGACAAGGATTAGCATCACAAGGCTTGCCTATTGATCGGATTGGAACAACTTCATCTGTGTTCATCTCCTTAGGAACCATCAATGCCTTATCCTCCCCCTTCCAGCTCGATTCTGGTTTCAAGCAACCAAAATCATATCCCGACCTGAACTCCCAGTTACCTTCTAAGTCGCCATCCAAAGCTTCCTCATGAACCACCTTTTCCTTACCTTTACCTTCCATCACAAGAGGCTCATCCCCTTGGCTAGCCTCCGCTAGCTCCTCTCGAATCACGATACCCACAGGTTGTGTAGAGGGAAAAATTCCATGTCTGATGGACTTGCCTTTGCAGATTTTGCCAAGACGCCTCCTAGACTTCGATTTTTCCCTAACAGGAAACCAATCGTCCTTAGAATTAGCTCTTCTTACAACAGGATCCTTAAAGCCTTTTGGCATGGGGTTGGGCTTGCCTTTAAGACCAAGCCCCTTAAGTAGTTGGCTGGAATATCTCCCCACTGGCTTCCTCTTGGGCTTAGGCCTTGCCGTGAGAGACCTATCCTTCCGAAACAAGCCTTCTCAACGCCCCCGTTTTAATGGGCAACGACTTCTAGGCCTTGCTCCATCACTCCACCCAAAACTACCCTTAGGGCAGGGTATATTTTCAGAGTGCCCTTGTTCTCTTCCATGCCGGTTCGACCGCCCTCCTTTAAAAACCTTGGACAAGTCCTCACCCCCATCAGATATCGCCCGATCTAAGGAAACGAGCTCCAGCTCTGTATCAGGTTCTCCTGGTTCTTCTGCATTAACCATGCTTCAGTGGTGTGGACCCCTCCTTCTCCACTCTTCCACACTCTTCTTTGCCCCTGCTTTTAAACCTAACCATCGTACGGATTTTTTTCAAAAAATCCTTCCCTTTCCTATACGGCCTCCCTCTCCTGTGTACATCCCTCTGGTTGTCTTCTCTAGATAGACCACACTTCCAGTTACTATCCATGCTCCTTTGCCCCCAATTGTCTTCAGAAGATAAGGAGTATACTGGAAGCACCCTCCTCCACACTGGGAAGTAGAAGTTCAGAACTCCATCCAAGATCCACACTTCAGTAGGGCATCCGTCGGACGGTGCACAAATTTTTTTGCCCATTCCATTGATGAAGGGTCAGGGTCAGCTACATTTACAAAACCCCAGCATAAATCGCCTATAGCTTCGAAGGTCTCCTTACCCCATAAATGCATCAGGACCCCCATAGACCCACATCCATTTGCCTCTTTCTTCCGGCATCTTTTGCGAACAGCCTGCAGCCGGATGCCATATATCTAGAAGCAAGTATCCCTCCTGCCATTCCTTCGTCCCCTTCTCCAGCACCCTGCTTGCCTCCTGCTTAGAATGGAACAGGAAAAGGAAAAGGCCCTTCGGTAATTTCTTCAACTGCAATTCCCCATTTATGTTCCAAACCCTTTTACCCCACACAGCCTCAAAGCATGAGGGCTTAGGTTGTCGCCCACAATTCTACTGACTAGGCAATTCTCTAACCTCTCCATTCTCCATATAGCATCGCCCTTGTTGAACCTGATCACTCCCAAACTATCCCTTCTCTTTACCCACGAGGTTGGGATCTTCAGCCATTGTTGGTTCTGAACAACCACATCTTTGTAGGAGCGATCCTGAAGATCTTCAGCATCTACTCCCCTTCTTTGAAACTCCTTCAAGCTCTTTTGTTCACAATAAGGAGGATGATTCTACCTAAAAGGCCCAGAATCCAGACATAATGACCACGGTGGTCTCCTGACCCTCCAACGAACTTTCATCTCAACTTAAAACATCCAAAGTTCTTAGAAAACTATATATCAGACCCATTTTCTAATACCCTAAATAAGAAAACAAATTCGCAAACCTTTGAAATGGGAAACCCATTGATACATTAGGGAAAAAGGCCTTATCTGGGAGTTTGTGAGCTTCCATCGCAACACCTTTGGCTGCTTGGAAAGACTCCAGAAACACCCATCAATGCTGAAATCTACTAACAAAAGCAGCCCAAATCCCATACGCTGTTGAAGAGGAGAGGAACAAATGACTTATCAATTCTTCTGTAGACCCACAAAGGCAGCACCAATTGACAAAGCAAAGACCCCTTTTTTTGGAATTTGTCAAGGGTAAGGGCTTTTCCCAAGAATATAGCCCATAGGAGGAAAGCCACTTTTGAGGGACACTTTTAGTTCCAAATCAGCTTTGCAGGACTTAAGAGAAGAAGCTGGCTACTCCAAAGACTCATATGCAGATCTGACTGAAAATTCTCCTGACTTTTCCCTGCACCAAATAAGACTGTCCTCATCCTCATTGTTCCCCAAAATCACCGCATCCAGACGCTGCATTAGATTGGCTGCCAAGTCAATTCCCAATCATTTAGAGGTCTTCTCAAGGCCAAATCCCATGATCTCCTAGATCCCAACCGGGAGCAATGATCCCAAAACCAAACTATTCTTTTTAAAGGCCAATGCGAATATGTCAGGATAGGCCTTAGATAATTTTACCCCTCCGCACCAAATGTCCTTCCAGAACCTAACCCTGTTTCCGGCTCCCACCTTAAACATCACCCTCTTCTAAAACCAGCTGGTTTCTTTTGTGATACTTTTCCAAACCCTGTCCCATGTGGCTCCTCCACATCATTGCTTTGCTAGCCTGAATCCTGAAGCCCGTATTTGGCTGCCCACCACTAACTGCCATCGCACATTTCTTTTCGAAGCAAAGTGCCACGTCCACTTTGAAAGATGAGCTCTGTTCATGGATTTAAGAGGCAGACAAGACTGATAGTTGGCATCCCAAAATACTAGCCAGGAGGTCACCATTTGACTGGTCTCCCACCACCATTAGCTTTGACTTATGGAGATTAGCCTTCAGCCCCAACACAGCTTCGAACATAAAAAGGATACAACAAAGGTTTCTCAATTGATCAAGGGACTTTTCAATAAGAAATAGGGAGTCGTTTGCACACTGAATCAGTGGAATCGACGGCCCTGCATGCCCAATTTGGCAACCCTTTAAGATGCCCAGCTGCTCCACTTTCGAAACTAGCCGACTGAGGGACTCCATGATTATTATAAACATAAATGGGAAATAGGATCACCCTGACACACACCCTGCTACGACAGAAAACACCTTGAGGAAATCCGTTGACAATGATCGAGAAGGAAGCTGACAAAATGCACACTTTTATCCAGTTGCTCCATTCATTTCCTTCTAAACCCCATTTACAACATAACATCGTCAAGGAAAGACCAATTAACATGGTCATAGGCTTTTTCCATATCAAGCTAGCACACTATACTACCCCTGAGTTTCCTTCTCTCCTCCAGTAATCAATACATTCATTAGCCATTAACAAGCAGTCAAGGATACTCCTTCCCCGAATGAAGGGATTTGTCCATAACCTCGTCCAACCTCCTGGCAAGAATCTTGGAGATAATCTTCTAAAGCTGCCCAATAGGCTAACAGGATGGAAATCCTTAATATCTTCGGCATTTTTCTTTGGAACCAGCAAAATGAAGGTTGATATTAAGGCTCCTGCACAAACATTCCTTCTAGAAGAACTCTTTTACTGCCCGAGCAATATCCCCCCATCCCATCTCTGCCCAAAAAATCTTGAAAACTTTTATACGAAAGCCGCTTGGTTGTTAAAAAAACTTCAAAAGGTTTGAAATTTGAATGAGGTTTTGGGGTCTCTGTTCAAAAGCACAGTAACTTGTTTTCGTCAATGTACATGTGTGCCACCCATAGGTCATAGTATGGGTGTGACATATATAAAATATCCAAGAGATACACCATACTAATATGAACTAAACCAATAGAGAGAGAGAGAGAGAGAGAGAGAGAGAGAGAGAGTTACCTGTACAATTAACATGATGACGCAGTGCAAAAGATTTTTTTTTTTTTGGAGATATAACCGGACAAACTTTATTGAAGCACAATAGAAAAAACAACAAAAGCCATCACCAAGAAAGTGAAGGGAGCAAACAGAAGCAGAACAAAGAAGCAAAAAAGAAAAGGAAAAAAAAAGAAGCAGAAAATAAGCAAATATAAATCTACATGAAAATAAGCAAATATAAATCTACATTTTTATTCCTCTCTCAACCAATTTTAAATAATCTAAATGTGGGTTCAACAATTTATTGACAATTTCAGAGAAAGAAGGAGAACCTTTGCTTTCTAGACAGCAGTAATAAACAAAACCATCCGCAGAAAACAACCATGAGAGAAGAAATCTATGTGAAGTAATGTGGATGTTCACTTGAAATCTTGCTTCTCTAGACAGGATCAGATCATTTCACTTGCAATTTGTTGTAGTGATCCGCAGCCATTGATAATGATTGTATTGAAACAGGGAATCCAGGACCCATCTGCATGTAAAGATCATCACATCTGATGCTTCAAGAAAGAAAATTATAAATGATACAAAGACAGAAGCATAAAAAATACAGCAGGTAAAAATGAATCAATTTATTTAATAATTTATGGAATAATATAAATATATAATTAACTGATTACTCATGGATATATCTAGAATTAGAGTATTATAGACAAAAATGACAATCAATAAGCAGAACATCTAGATGCAGCACACATCCGAGTGCATAAGCCCATCATTCAGGTCTTGCCTAAAATCTACATCAAAGTTGAATCAAGTTAGCATCAAACTATGAAGAATCTTGAGACATCGTTACATGGCTTTGATCCTAATCTCTCAAAAAGATGAAAAATGAGGTTCTGATCCTTTAGAACCATAGATATGGAAGGTGGTTTGTTAATACTGGTTCAGGGTAAGGTTTCTTATGATAAGGGGAGCACACTACAAATTGGTTTCAATTGTTCAGCTCCGGATGGCCATCCAAAGAGAATGTATGATGTGCTTAAATAGTTGGATAGGGCCTTGGGTGAAGGTTTATTGAAACAAATGCATAAGGTTCCACAGCTAGTAGTTTTTTCCATCTCTAGCAGGTGACCTGCGCTATTTACAAGACAAATTCGTATAAATGAGATAATTAGCATCATCATCTACCAAGTGGCCTCCCCAAATTTCTTCAGGTGATGTTACTTCATTGTGGTAATCCGTTAGCAATCAATAATTGGTATCATGTAGGCAGGTTGGTCACCACTAGAAGACCTCCAATATACATATTACCCATTCACAATTTGACTTTTATGATTTCAATAGATGAATAAGTTCATATTATTCATCCACACAAAAATAAATAATACTAATAATAATTGAAACATTCCTCATTAGATTTGGACAGGCAGCAGAGCTCCCCAATACTCATTTCTGGACTTGGTAACTCCTTTTCGCGAACCATAATTTGCCAGATTTGGCTGGAAATGGAGATAGAGCAAGGCGCCCAATAGTTGAGAGTAAGTTCCTTTGATCTCAATGAAACAGGAAGGGAACGTGAGACTCAGAACCGGAATATAACCCTATACAGAAGATTCCAGAAGGCGCACTATAAACTAAATTTTTTTAGTGCCAAGACTAATAGTACATAATCGAAGATGTTCTTTTTAATTGGGTAGCATGGCTTGTTTTAATACTAAGTTGTCAGCATATGCAAGACCTGTGGCCTGTGCAAAACACACTGCTATTAACAACAGAATAAACTAGGAGCATCTTTTAAACTTATTTTCATCTGCATTTTTTACTGATATTATTATATAAATCAGATTAAAATGAATTAAAAAGGTTAAAGTGACTACAAGGTGTCAAACCACTCCCCCCCCCCCCAAGAGAGAGAGAGAGATGCACAACAAGATGTGTGAGCTTACCGTGCTGCACAAAGTGAAGGAGTTCACATACCCAGCATATTTGGAAGCTGCAAAAAAATAAATAAATAGATAAATCCTCTAGGAATGAAAAGGTCTGACAAAATATTCTGCCAATTCGATCTTGTGAAAATGCACATGGTAAGAACATGTATGTTCAACATTAAGATATTTGGCTACCATCAAAATATTGTAGGACTCATTTAGTTACTTCTAACTAATGTTGGTGAAAATCCTCTACATTAAAAACAAATTAAAGTTGGTAAGGGAACTAAATCTCTCCAAGAAGCAGAGTAATTTGCACTTGAAAATCTCAACTCATTTGCTAGGAAATTATCTTTGCAATGAAATGCTGAAAAGACCAGTAAAAAGGTTAAATTAGTTCATTTTGAATGACCATTGTAATAATCTCAACTCAACACAACAAAGTCTTAACCCAACCACTTGGGGTCGGCTACATAAATATTGTTTCACCCATAGTTTTGAGAACCGGACTGCCCATTGAACCAATAAGGTGAACGGTTCAGGTCCAACCTGGTTCAATCGTTGGTTTACATGATCTAACCGTGGTTTGCTTCAATTATAAGTAAAATATAATAAATACCAAAAAATAAAACAATCATAATGCATTAGAAGGGTTAAGGCTGGATTTTTAATTTTTAGACATCAAAAAATGTAATAAAATACCAAAAAAATAAACAATTCTTGGAAAGTAGGATTGGAATTTGGAAAAACACATTTCTAAATTTGCTAAAAAAAATTTTAAAACCGGCTGGTTTTATTAGAACCGGGATCATAAAAACCGGCCAGTTTAGACCGGTTTTGTCAATTATATGCGGTTTTTGGCACATTACGATTTTGAGCTTCTATAGAACCGTTTAGGGTGCCGGTTTGGGTTAAACCGGATCGGAGTGCCTGGTCTGGTCGGTCCGGTTCTCAAAACTATGATAATTACACACTTTTTATGATTATTGGTTGTATATATTCAACAATATGTTAAATTCTTGTATCAATCAAGCAAAAATGTATTTTTTAGTGGTCGTTGTCAAACAACATTTTGCTTCAAAAAATATAAAAAATGGATTATATATTAAATGTTACCAAGCGTTCATCTAGTTAGGAAATAGCTCCAAATAATGAAGAATCTCAAGAATCCATTTTCTTGATTCTGGAAGAGAATCTAGAGAATGGTTCCCAAACGGGCCCTTAGTTAACCTACTACACCACAACATTGAAGTAAAGGGTTCAAATCCGTTAACCAATTAAAAGGAGAATGTCCTTTATTTTGCACTGCAACCACACAAGATTGTTTCAGGTGTTCTGATTTTTTTGCATCTCCAAGTAAATGGACAACCACAAGATTAGGCAGAAATCTCTAGCTATTGATGAATTTCTAGTTTCTTTGACAAAATGGCGTTGCCAGAAGGAAAAAACAAACACCTTGTAGAAGTTGTTTAATCAATCCTCCTTGGTATGAATATCATAAAAAAATTTAGTCTGCAACTATATTGATTGTATCATCTCTTATAAACTAATGCCTTAGGTGTTACATTTTAAAACACCCATTGAGCTTCCTCATCCTAGTCATTCTCTTCTTATATTCCTCCAAAAGCTTTCAAGGGTGTTTATTGTCCATATCTAGCATTCTAACAATAGTAAATTGGATCCAAAAGCTCTTAAATGTATCTTACTTGGATATTCATCTTCACAGAAGGGTAATTAATGATATCATTTGGCCACAAAGTGGTTAGTGACCACGGATGTTACATTCTTCAAAACCGTTCCTTTCTTCACAACTAAGAAGACCTCTCTTGAGAGGTATTGGAATGAAGAGAAATCAAATAGGTTTCTTCTTCGTATTTTTGTTCCTCGATTTACATTTGAAACAGTTAACACTGCTCCTCAATGATATCCCTATTGAAATGGATTTTCGAGTGTATACAAGGAGAAAGAACAAAACTATTGCCAGCAGTACTAGACGCCAAACTATCCCTTTGATTCATGTAATGGTACTTGTATTCATGTTGTTTCTTCTGATGTCTCCCCATTTGGTAATCTTGTTATTAATGACTCTATGATTCCTATTGTTGTTCGAAAAAGGATTTTGTTGATGTGTTCGAGATCTATTTTTAGTTCTATTTATTAATTGTATCCTATCCTTCATTTGCAGCTTTTATGATTTCTATTTCCATGCCCAGTAATGTCTTAGATGCTCTTCGCAACCCAAGTGGAGCAAAGCAATGTAAGAGATGAATACCTTGAAAAATAACAGTACATGGGAACTTGTAATTCTTATTAGAGGGTAACAACATGTAGGATGCAAATGGCTATACATGAACTGTGAGGATGGATCAATCGAAATATACAAGGCGAAACTTGTAGCAAAAGGTTTACTCACACTTATGGGATTGATTATCAGGAGAGTTCTGCATTAGTGGCAAAGACAAACTATATCCAAGTCATATTGTCACTTGCAACAAAGTTTTTATTGTTGTTTGATCAATTAGATGTAAAGAATGTGTTCCATGGTGATTTGCAAGAAGAGGTGTACATAATGAAACCACCAGGTTTCCATATCCCTGTAAGTGAAGGAAAAGTGCACAAACTTAAGAAGGCCTTCTATGGGCTGAAACAACCTCTTAAAGTATGGTTTGAGAGGTTTAATGGGAAATGAACAGGTGGGATACAACCAAAGCCAAGCAGATCATACTCTTTTTGTTTAATATGTCTAAAGCAGTATCATAGTTCTTATTGTCTATGTGAATGATATAGGGTGACAAGAAATAATCCAGAAGAAGTTCAAGAGTTAAAGCAATAGTAAGGAATTAGTTTGGAATTAAAGATCGTGGTTCACTGAAGTACTTTCTTGGGATCAAGGTAGCTCGATCAGGAAAAAGGTACTTTTATATAACTATGAAAGTATAAACGTTATAAAGAAGACTAGAAACTTTAAAGCCAAACCAATCTGTATAACCGTTTAGCATAATCAAAGACTTAATGACGATGATGGAAATCCTTTTATTGATACACTTCAGCAACTTGCTGGGTATCTAATCTACCTCTTTCTCAAACATCCAAATATTGCATGTGTGATATGTCAATTGATGCATTCGCCTTGGATATCACATCTAGAGGCAGCCCAGAGAGTTCTTAGGTATTTTAAGTCATTTCCTGGAAAGAGACTATCATTTGCTAGAGATGAGCATATGAGGTGGAGGCATTTAGAGATGAAAATTAAGCAGGTTCTGTGACTAACTGCAAGTCTGCCTCTAACTACTACACTTTTGTTGGTGGGAATCACATAACCTGGGGAACTAGAAAGAAGTCTACAATTGATAGATCAAGTGTGAAAGTAAAGTTTACATCCATGGCACATAGAGTACCTGAACTTGTTTGGCTGAAAAAATACTTTATGCATTGGGTTTCAGAGTAAAAGAACCAATTAGCATATATTATAATAAGGCTACAATTAGTTATTCTCACAATCCAGTTCAGCATGATAGGGCAAAACATATTGAGATGAACAGTCATTTTGATGCGGTGGCAATAACATGGCTTGAGAAATTCCAACCTTTGTGGAAACCCAAGATCAAGAGCAAAGGATGCAAGAAGACGATATAGTGTTGTCCACAAGATTTTCCCTTTATTTTTCTATTTTAGGAATTATTTTAGTTG
>JAOXJP010234190.1:0-10198 GCA_025762735.1 Platanus orientalis | reverse complement strand
ATGGGTAAGGAGAGTGGTGATATAAGAGCGTTTGGATATAATACTTCAAACACTTCTAATCATAACAAGGATCAATCAAACGCTTTTTGTAAAAGGTAAAGAGAAGTCACAAATTCCTACTCAACCTCTAGAACAAAAGCCTTACTCTCATAGTAAAGGACAATTTCAAAAAAGAAAGAAACCTATCACTTACAAAGACCAAGTCTCACCCCAAAAACATAAAGGATTTAGGGATAAAAAAAAGGGATAAGTGCCTCTTCAAAAGCGAAGAGCTTTTGACAATAGGCACAATACTTCCTACAAAGGGAAGGTCATAGATACATCTTAAGCCTCAACTTCAAAATCGAAAATGTTCTATGGAAAGAAATCACACTCCTCTTTCAAGAATAATGTCCCTATTTACAATGAAAGGAGAAGAGATTCTTGAAAAAACAACTTCCAAGCCGTACCTCTAGAAACCTACCAATAACTTGCTATTATTGTGGCTTGATTGGTCATATGAAAGGAGATTGTAGAAAAGGGGTAAATGACTTGAAAGCCAAATTTTATCAACAAAATAAAAAAAAGATGTTGAGTGAAAAAAAATTTAGAAAGAGGACCTTCTTTCAAAAGAATGAACAAGATAATCTTGAAAAGAAGAAGAAGTTGACTCAATCCAAAATAATGCAAACAAAAAAAATTTGGGTCAAAAAGTGATAATTAAAATGTCTTGTTGTCCACACCGCCCTTCAAGCAACCAAAACATCACATTGGTACTTAAATAGTAGATGCTCAAGACACATGACGGGGAGCAAATCCCTTTTCTCACACTATGTTCCAGAAAGGGAAGGAAGTGTGGCTTTTGGTGATGGAAACACCGCTAAGATAATGGGTAATGGTATAGTAGAAATACCCGGAGTACCAACACTAAAATATGTGTTATTTGTAGAAGATCTTAAATATAATCTCCTAAGCATAAGTCAAATTTGTGACTTAGGATATGATGTTGACTTCTCAAAGGATGGTTGCCACATAAAAGATAAAGAGGGAATTGTTGCCAAAGTTATTCGTACTAGTGACAATTGCTACATCTTTAGAGTAGGTAGACCTAACTCATGCATCATCACACAAAAAGATGAGACAAGTCTTTGGCATCAAAGACTTGGGCATGTGAACTTTAGGAACTTGTCTAAAGTAAGTAGAAATGACTTAGTTTTTGGAATACCCAAGCTTGGTAGACAAGAAAGCCTAGTTTGTGGTGATTGTCAACATGAGAAACAAGTGAGAGCCTCCCAAAAGAAATTAACTGAAATTGGCACCACAAGACCATTGGAGCTAATCCACATGGATCTAGCTGGACCAACAAGAACCGAAAGCCTTGGTGGTAAAAGGTACTTCATGGTCATGGTTAATGATTTATCTAGGTACACATAGGTGTCATTTTTAAGAGAAAAATCTGATGTATTTGAAGAGTTCAAGAATCTTTGCATAAGATTGCAAACTGAAAAAAAAAATTATCCATTAAAAGAATTCGGAGTAATCATGGAAAAGAGTTTGAAAATAGCAAATTTACAAAAGTTTGCAATGATTGTGGGATAAACATGAATTCTCCACTCCCAAGACCCCCCAACAAAATGGGGTAACCCAGAGGAAAAATAAGACTTTACAAGACATTGCCACAATCATGCTCTCTAGTAAAGACCTTCCCAAAAGGTTTTTGGTTGAGGCCGTAAACACTGCTTGCAATATTAGCAATAAGGTGCACTTGAGGCCAGGTACTTCAAAAACATTATACGAATTATGGAATAGTAAAAATCCAAATTTGAAGTACTTTAAAGTCTTTGGAAGCACTTGTTATATCTTAAGAGATAGAGAAAACTTGGGCAAGTTTGATTCCAAAAGTGATAAAGTGATCTTCCTTGGATATTCCATTAGAAGCAAAACCTGTAGGGTATACAACAAGAGAACTACTAGCATGGAAGAATCTATAAATTTTATCATAAATGACCAACCAATGACTCAAGCAAACAAGGAAGAAGAGGGATTAGTGAACCCTCAAGAGGAACCTAAGTTCCTAGAAAATCTTTCCACACATGACTCCGGGAGTGAGTCCAAGGAAGCAAATGATGAGGAAGTAAGTCTTCCGATGGAAAAGAGAATAATTAAGGGACACTCATTTACAGACATCATTGGAGATCCTGAAAAGGGTGTTAAAACAAGAAGACAACTTGAGAATATCATTAGTCATATTTGTTTTACATCCAAGATTGAACCCAAGAAAGTAAAATAAGCTCTCAATAATCCAGATTGGATCATAGCTATACAAGAAGAGCTAAATCAATTCAAGAGAAATGATGTGTAGTACCTTGTTAAAAAACCTGAAGATAAAAACATAATAGGTACCAAATGGATCTTCAAAAACAAGATGGATGAGCATAGAACCGTCATATGAAACAAAGCATAATTAGTTGCTAAATAATATGCTCAAATAGAAGGGATTATTTTGATGAGACCTTTGTTCCGATAGCCAGGCTCGAATCAATTTGAATCTTGTTTTCTATTGCATGTCATTTGAAGTTCAAATTGTATCAAATGAATGTAAAAAATGCATTTCTAAATGAAATACTTCAAAAAGAAGTATATGTCGAACAACCTAAGGGATTCAAAGATCCCCACATGCCAAATCATGTATGTAGGTTGAAGAAAGCACTATATGGGCTGAAACAAGCTCCAAGAGCTTGGTACGATAAATTGACCAAGTTTCTAGTGGATCATCAAGTTGGCGGAGGGATTGTTGACAAAACCCTCTTCATCAAGAAAAAGGATGGTCACATACTCATTATACAAATCTATGTGGATGACATCATTTTTGGGTCCACGTGTGAAGAGTTATCACATGGGTTTGCCTATACGATGAAATCTAAATTTGAAATGAGTATGGAGGGAGAATTGTGATTCTTCTTGAGATTATAGATCAAACAAACTTCAAATGAAATATTTCTAAACCAATCCAAGTTTGCCAAGCATCTAGTATCCAAGTTTAGACTTTTAGAGTCCCAACCAGTTGATACTCCAATCAGTACTAGCGAAAAAATTAATAAGGATCTCGATGGAGTTGATGTTGATCCTACAGGATACAGGAGTATCATAGGGAATCTGCTATACTTAACAGTAAGCAGACCTGACATCGCCTTTAGTGTGGGTGCCTGTGCCAGGTATCAAGCAACACCAAACTAATCGCATCTAAAAGCAGCCAAGAGAGTAATTCGATATGTCTATGGGATAATCAACTTCGGCATCTAGTATCTGTTTGACACCACACCAATGTTAGGTGGCTATTCAAATGCTGATTGGGTAGGCAATGTTGATGATCAAAAATGCACAAGTGGTGGATACTTTTACGTGGGAAATTGTCATGTCTCATGGTACAGTCAAAAGCAAAATTCCATATCACAATTAACAGCCGAGGTGGAATATATTGCCACATGAAGTGGATGTACACAACTGTTATGAATGAAGCAGATGCTTGCAGATTACGAGTTGTCTCAATCTACGATGAATATGTTCATTGAAAACTCAAGTACAATTCAAATTTTAAAAAATCCGGTCCAACACTCTAGAACTAAGCATGTTGATATCCGTCACCATTTCATTCGTGAATTGGTTAAAGAGAAAACAATATCTCTAGAGCATGTATCGACTAAGGAACAACTGGCAGATATCCTCACAAAAGCCTTAGACTCAAAAAGATTCGAATATCTTAAAGGTGCAATGGGAATGTGTTCTATATAAAGACACATTCATAAAATGCCATAAATTGATTAAAATACACATATTTGGGGTAAGTGGGGCCAACTGAGCAAAAATAGAGAAATCTGGGAGTTTTTGCCCAAATGATTTCATTTTGGATCGATCCAACATCGATCTAAACTGGTGATACTTGTGGGAAATGAACCGTCGCTCATTTATAAAAAGGGGGGAATGACCTAGTTAGATCCTAGATCAAACCAAGATCAATCCACAACCAATTTTGCTCATCCCACTCCTCTTTTTTGTAGGATTTTCAAATCTACCAAGCCGACACCATGACAAAGCGAGATTCGGTAAAAGCTCCTATGCATACAAAGGAGCCACCAAAGTGCCCTAGAACAGAACCCATCAACTATGGTGCCTTCCGCAACTCCTCTACCTTCCAGAACTATACAAACATCAATGTTTATAGAAAGGTATGTGAAGAAACTACCCTTTGTGACTTCACCATAGGCATCGTTGTTCCCAATGACAGGTGGTTACAACTCACCGTCATCAAAGGCAAGGTGTAACAAGAAGGAGTTCGCATCTTCTACTCGAACATCCACAACTCTGACTTCACTTGCCTCTCCTTCGAGACAGAGGTCTATGGAGTTCACATGCTTATCGACCCAGACCAAGTCTCCATGTTGTTGGGGATTGCTTGCCCCTCAGCCAATGGCATTGTCTTTCCCAACCAGGGGATTGACAAAGCTTGCATCTCCAAGCTCTTCAAGAGAGAAGGCAGTTCCTAGTTCAAAAAATTGTCAACTGTTGAGTGTTGTATAGTGGCTAAAGTTCTTGATATCATCCTTATGCACAATCTACTGCAGACAACGCACAAAACCACCATGATAGATGATAGGGCGCATCTAGTTGCCAGTTTGATAGAGGGCAAGTCCATCAACGTCCCAGCCATCATGTGTTAAGTTATGCTGCAGACATCCATCGATGATGGGACGAAGAGGGATCTGCCGTATGCAGTGTTAGTCACTCAGATTCTGGAAAAGTGTGATGTCACATTTCCCAGAGATGTTGTGACTCTTCCACGAGGCCTTCCGATTAATGATACTACCATCAAGAGGATGGAAGGTCAACAGCAAGCTGTACCACAGGCTGCTCAAACAACTGGAGAGGCAACTCAGACTGTCTCGGCTCCTGTTTATGTTCCTACACTGGCAGAGATTCCACCACCAGCTTCAGAGCCTATAGCCGCAGCTGATACATCAGCATCTGTACCCCTAGCTCCTTCCACCACAGAGACGGGAGCCCTAGCACTTTCAGTCACTTTACCACTAGCACTCTTAGCTTTAATCTGGGACACTCATGGAGATTTTGGGTGCATTCTCAGGTGCTTTGACTGCCTTGGAAAGAAGATGGAGAGCATGGATCAATGACTTGTCCACATCGAGGGCATGGTTTATCCATCTAGAGCCCCAGTACCTAGAGTCGTCCTTGACATTCTTGTCAGCTACGAGGATGAGAAGAGCGATGAGGATGCATAGAGCTCATAGTCTCTCTTTTAAATATTAAACCTTTGGTATCTAAGACAAAAAGGGGGGGAGTTAAGTAAAATGTTGGTATTTTAAAAAATCAAAGGCAATTTTGAACTAAAATTTAGTATATCATACTTAGAGGGAGTAAAAATGAAATGCCAAAGTTAGGGGGAGAAAAACATAAAGATTAATGAAACTCTCCATATCATTAATCTAATAAATGATCAAGTGAAATATCTTAAGACTATTTGTGCTCAACTCATAATCACTTGCACTTATGATCATTCATTGTTCTTGATACTCCGCTTCATGGGCATATGCATTTCATTACATTCATTTTCTTACTTGTGTGTGTTCGTTATACTTTATCATTTGACTGGACTAATCTTAGGTTAAGAAAAGTATACTTTGTATCAAATGAGTTTCAAGAAGTTAAAGCTAAAGCATATTGTAAATGAAGAGCATCTCAATGAAAAGCCCGAGCTCGTATCAAGGGGAAGAGCCAAAGAAATTCATTAAAGTTATGGCTAGTGTTGGAGTTCATGAAATTATTGTAATATTCATTTTGTACTCCATTGTCATGTATTTTAAGTTTTGTCATAGAATTCCCCAAGGGGGAGATTGTAAATGTAATGTATTGTAAATTCCGTGAACTGTTAAATACATGTATTATATAGACTAGGACATGAGTAGAGTCATGTTAGTGTCTAGGAGGTTCTTGGGTACAAGCATCATGAAGATCATCATCGAGCCCTAAGAAGTCCTCAAGAGATCAATCTGAGAGTTAGCAAATCATCCTAAAGGATTCACAACTCACTCCGAGTTCACATAAGGTGAAATAGGTAATGTGAAATAGTCAAGGTGAATCAAGGGTCTAAGAAAGGGTTCCAAAGGTCTAAGGACCTTCCTCGACCATGGAGGGACGATCCCAAGGTCTCTGTAGCCATTCCAAGATTTTAAAATGCATTACAGGATATTTGGATCGATCCAGGATCTAACTAGCAACACTTGGGTTGTAGGTTTAGAATGTTTTTATCATTTGGATTGATCCAAGATTGATCCAAAATGGCAAAAACACTGTATAACGGTCTAAACTTTAAAAGTTCATTTCTAGTCAATGGTCAATCATTCTTGACCATTAGGGGATGTTCTAATCCTATAGACACAAATGATTTTCGTCCAATATAAAAGGGATTGAACCCCATATGAGCAAGCAATGGTTCTTGCAAAAAATCTTACATACTTGAAAGCCCTCTTACTCATTGTGGTAGATCTTGAGATATTTAGTTATCTTGACTTTTGAGAAATCTCTTTTTATGCTTAGATAGGCAAATCTATACCCAAGACCATTCCGTTGCCACCTCTCCAATCTTGTTAAGGCATATCCTTTGGAGGTAGGATACAAGGGCTGTCCAAAAGGAAAACCAAGAGGAGATAGTGTGGGATTGTGTATCACACTTTGCTCAAGGAGGAGCAACCCACCAAAGTTGGCTATACAAGCTTGAAGAGCCACCAAGAAGCATTAGGGAACTATAGTCACATCTTACTTAAGGAAGAGTAACCCCAATTCGTGTGGAAGGCAACATCAACCTTCAAGAGGTAATCTTTTCCTTATTAACTTTATTTAAGTTATTGAGACCTCTCCCGTCAGAGACATTGGGAGAATTAGCATTACCGTCAAAGGCATTGATAATGTAAACCCTAGCTCTTCCATCGGAGACACTGGAAGAGCAGACCATAGACCACACCCGCCAAAGATACCAGATGTAGCTTGCATGGCAAGTAGACTAGGTTTTTTGTTTAATTTTAGCCTTAATTGTAATACCTTCAATCTTAATAAAATTACATAGCTTAGTGGAGAGCTTTTGAGAGCGAATGTAGGCTGTTGTGCCAAACCACTATACATCTTATGTATGTTGTGATTGCTTATGGTTTGCCTTTATATTTATCATTTACATTTTCAAGCATTGCATAGGTTGATATAACCTCACATGCAATACAATTGAACATATTCATATTCACATGCACAATTCAATTACAATCAAACATCAGGACAACTTAATCAATTAAATAGGCAAATAAATTTGGGGTAATTGAAAAGAATTTTAAAATATCCTATTCACCCCCCTCTAGGATCAATATTGGAACTTCACAACCTAAAAGGAAGACAAGACAATCTCATGCACCTAGAAGACCCCTATTTTATTGCTACAATTGTGGTTTAGAAAGACACATTAAGGTGGATTGTATAAAGAGGGTAAATGACATGAAATCCCAAGGAATGCAATCTAAAATAATGTAAAGTGGGAAGGATGTTAATAAAAGAAACTATTTTTAAAAAGTTAAAAATAGAAACCTTCAAAGAAAGAAGGATTTAGTGTAACAACAAAGTGCCAAAAGGAAAATCTCTAAACCTCCCAAGGTTAAGAGAGTATGGGTAAAAAAGGATAACCCAAAGTGTTTGGTCATTCACACTATACTAAAAGCCGGAAGTTCATCAAGATGGTATCTTGATAGTGAGTGTTCTAGACACATGTTCAGTGAAAGAGACTTATTTACCAAGCTTGAGGATGCTTAAGGTGTATATGTCACATTTGGTGATGAAAACACCACCAAAATCCTTGCGATAAGAACAATAGCAGCCCCTAGCATTCCACAATTCACTGAGGCTCTTTATGTGCAAGGCCTTAAGCATAACTTGATAAGCATCAACCAAATATATGATAAAGGCTATACAGTCCAATTCGATAAATATGGATGTATAATCAAGGATTACAAGGAAAACAACATCCTAGTCGAAGGAGTGAGGACAAGTGACAATTTTTGTGTCATTGAACCCCATCCTCAACAAGGGGACACTTGTCTTATGACCCAAAAGGATGAGACTAATCTTTTCCATCAAAGATTAGGACACCTCAACTTTAGGGATCTTGCAAGACTTAGCAAGAAAGGGATAGTCAAGGACCTTCCCAAGCTAAGTAAGGTTGACAACCTAATGTGCAAAGGTTTTCAAATGGATAAACAAACTAGAATCTCTCACAAGAAATTTACATCGATAAAGACTACTAGACCCCTAGAACTTATTCATATGAACTTAACCTGTCCAACTAGAATGGAGAGTCTAGGAGGGAAGAAATATTTCATGGTGGTGGTTGTTGATTTCTCTAGATACACATGGGTAGAATTTTTAAGAGAAATCCTAGGCTTTCAATGAATTCCTAAACATTCGTAAAAGGATTCAAGTTCAAAAAGATCTAACCATTAAGCAAATTCAAAGCTACCATGGAAGAGAATTTGAGAATAATAAATTCTCAAATTGATGTGAAGAGTTAGGAGTAAAACATGAGTTTTTAACCACTAAAACTTCCCAACAAAATGGAGTGGCTGAAAGGAAGAATAGAACTTTTCTCAACATAGCTACATCAATGCTCATTAACAAAAACATAGCCAAGAGGTTTTGGGCTAAGGCAATTAGCACAACGTGCTATGTCTCTAACCATGCCTATCTTAGACCGGGTACCGGGTATGTCCAAAACACCTTATGAATTATTGAGTAACAAAAATCTAATTGTGAAATACTTTAAAGTATTTGGCAGCACTTGTTATGTTCTTCAAGATAAAGAACATCTACACAAGTTTGATGGAAAGAGCAATGAGACCATGCTCTTAGGATACTTCACTACTAATAGAGCCTACCGTGTCTACAACATTAGAACTCACACCGTGAAAGAGTCAATAAATGTAGTGGTAGATGACTTTGAGGCAATTTATGAGCAAGAAAACTTGCCAATTCTACTGTTTGATCATGAGAATGAGAGCTCATCTCAATTGAAAATTGAGAAATCTTAAGAGGATCAGGAAGAGCACTCTTCTCAATCTAGTTTCAAGGATGATGTTTACGAAATTCAACTTCAACCCAAGGATAAGAGGCTCACCAAGGGGTTGTCAAGAGGTGACATTTTTGGTGATCCCAACATTGGAGTGAAGACTAGGAGACAAATTGAAAACACCCTTAATCACTTTTGCTTCACATCCAAAATAGAGCTAAAATATGTCATGGAGGCTCTAAATGATTTGGAATGGATCTTGGCCATTCAAGAGGAACTAAATCAATTCCAAAGGAATTATATATAATTTCTCACCAAAAGGCTAACTGATAAGAATGTCATTGGTACCAAATGGATATTCAAGAACAAACATAATGAACATGGTACAATGACAAGGAAAAAGGCTATACTTGTTATAAAGGGGTATGCCCAAATAGAAGTCATTGACTGAGGAGACATTTGCCCCTGTTGTTAGGTTGGAGTCCATTAGGATTCTCTTATCCACAGCATATCATTTGAAATTTAAATTATATCAAATAGACGTCAAGAGTGCATTCCTAAATAGAATTCTCTAAGAAGAAGTATATGTTGAGAAACCAGAGGGATTTATAGATCCTCACTTACTGAACTACGTATACAGACTCAAGTTAGTACTTTATGGACTCAAGCAAGCTTCAAGAGCTTGGTATGAAAGACTCACTAGATTCCTTCTTGATCACCATTTTGATCAAGGGAGTATGAACAAAACACTCTTCATTAAGAAGAAAAATGGTCACATACTCATTACTCAGATATATGTACATGATATCATTTTTGGGTTTACCAGTGAAGAGATGTCTCATGATTTTTCCCAAACAATGAAATCAGAATTTAAGATAAGTATGGAAGGAGAACTAAGGTTCTTCTTAGGTCTTCCAATGAAGTAAATGAGTGATGACATCTTTTTGACCCAAACAAAGTTTTCAAAAGACCTAGTCTCCAAGTTTGGGTTACAGCTAACACCCCCATTAACACAAATGACAAGATCACTAAAGACCTTGAGGGAGCTGAGGTCGACTCCACCTACTATAGGAGCATTATTAGGAATTTACTAGACTACAAGTAGAC
>JAOXJP010234189.1:0-10198 GCA_025762735.1 Platanus orientalis | reverse complement strand
AAGTTCTGCCCTTTAATAACTGTTATACTGACCTTATACCATCACATGACCCAAGACAAAATTTGGGTGCTTACAGATGTGAAGAGTGCATTTCTTAATGGCCTCTTACAAGAAGAATTCTATGTGGAATATAACCAAATGGGTTTGTTGACCCACATTTACCAGATCATGTTTATAGACTTAAGAAAGCTCTATATGGGTTAAAATAAGTTCTTAGAGCTTGGTATGAGAGGCTCACAAAATCTTTAGTAGCCCACGAATTTGATAGGGGGAGTGTTGATAAGACACTCTTTACTAGAAAGGAGAATGGTCACATACTCATGGTACAAATTTATGTAGATGATATCATCTTTGGCTTAACCAGTGAAGAAATGTCTCATGGTTTTGCTCAATCGATGAAATTTGAATTTGAGATAAGTATGGAAGGAGAGCTCAAGTTCTTTCTAGGTCTACAGATTAGGTAGACTTAAAGCATAATATTTAGGAGCCAGTCAAAATTTGTCAAGGATTTGGTAAGTAAGTTTGGACTTTAGGACTCCAAACCACCAAACAAACCAATATGCACCAACAGTAAAATCACTATTGACCCAACTGGTGTGGAAGTAGACACAAAACTATACAAAAGCATGATAGGTAGCCTATTGTACATAACAACAAGCAAACCTGGCATTGCTTTCAGTGTAGGAGTTTGTGCTAGGTATCAAGCTTCACCCAAAGAGTTTCATCTAACCATTGTAAAAAGGATAATCAAACCTTAATTTCCCTATCAACTGCAAAAGCTGAGTATATTGCAGCCAACCGTGGTTATACCCAATTACTTTGGATGAAAGAAATGCTCAAGGATTATGAGCTAGAGCAAGGCACAATAAACTTATTTGTAGACAATATAAGTGCAATATACATATCCAAAAATCTGGTACAACATTCACGGACTAAGCATATAGATATTCATCATTATTTTATAAGAGAATTAGTGGAAGAAAATGTTGTAGCTTTGGAGTATGTACAAATTGAAAATCAATTGGCAGACATTTTAACAACACCTCTTGGTGCCAAAAGATTTCAATATTTAAGAAATGCAATAGGAATGTGTGACTATCATTAGTCACAATATTGGTTAACAAAAATAGAGGAGAATAATTAACAAACAAAAAACAAAAAAAATATATTTTGCCATAATTGATCATAGCTTACCTATGATCGATCATAGGCGGGCAAGCCATGACCAATCATGGCTTGGGGTACTAAATGTCAGGATTTTTGACATGTGGTGCTCCCACATCTTTATAAAAAAAAAAAAGTTTTTTTCCCTCTCTTCCACCCAATCTCACCCATTGCATGCCTCTCTAATCCCTTCCAAACTCTCTTCCCCATTTCCATCCTAAATCTAGTTTTCCCTTCTTTTAGCCTTTCTCAAACATCTCCAAATCTCTCAACCTAGGGCATCAAAGAGTTCTACATGGCTCCTTGCATCAAGAAAACCACGGACCAAAGAGAAATGCTCAAGACCGATATTTAGAAGAAGGTGGTTCCAAGAAGCAATCATGCATGGAGGATTAACTGTTGGGAGTGCATGCATTTCAAAATGGTGAGTCCCATGACAACTTTAACCATTTCTTTTGTAGAAAACCCATAGTGAGTGAGCGGTTCCTCAAACCGAGACCCATAGTGATGGCTGGGCTAGATGCACATCTACCGACATACGGGTGGTTACCCTTGTTCAAGTTAGACACTCTAGTTCATGAGCAGGAAGTTCTTATGTTCTATACGAATGCCCACTCAATGAATAAGACTGATCTCTCTCTGGTCTCTGAGGTTTATGGAGTCCTGATCTAATTGAACCGGGCATCCTATCTGTGGAATTGGGTGTTCCCCACATCAGGGAAGGAGGTGCGCCTTTCCCTCCCTTGCCACTCACTCCGGTAGAGAAATTTGCTATTGTAGATTGGTTCAGAGGCACGAGCTTTGCCTGGATCACTTTATTGAGTATGATAGATTGCTCATTGGTGTCACGGTTTCTCAGCCGGGTTTTCACCTACAACCTCTTCCCAATGACTCATCATTCTGACTGCATTCTGAGCAACAAGCGGTTGGACTTGGCATTGATCATGTGTTTGAAGATGATCAAGGTAGCCAAGGCCAAGATTCTACGCCTCTGCATCATCTATCCAGTTCTGATCACCCGGATTTTGAAGAGACACAGTGTTGTGTTTCAGTCTGACCCTTGCTAACTAGGCATTAGCATTAATGAGCGCACCATCAAAAGGATGGAGAAGAAAAAGAAAGTGAGCGATCTTATGATAGATCCAAATCGAGATTCAGGGAATGAGCCATCCGATGAGGATGCACCAGTTCCAGAACCAGTTATTCTCTCCCAGCATGAGTTTCAGAGCATTGTGTTGGAGAGACTTGAGAGTATTCATCTTTAGGGCCAAAGGAGACATGCCCGGATGATGGCAAACCACAAGTTGTCTACGAAGAAGATGAACAAAATGGAAGGTAAGAGCAACTTGCTTATCAACTTAATTCACAAGAAGCATATATTCTGTCTCAACACCCATACTTTAGGAGAACTCTAGGTGCCCCCATGCCAATAGGGGAAGATAATGATCTTGTTGCTCTGGATTCAGGCCACTCAGAAGACCCTAGTGATGATGTTACTGGCCTCGAGCTTAGGGTGTAGTTTCTTTGTTTTTGTCAAATATGAAATGTAGTTTTTTTCCTTCAAATGTATATTTCTTTTTTAGCTCTGGTGTACTACTTTCCAATCAATGAATGAACTATTTTATGTTTCAAGAGCCTATGTCAATTCAGATAAAAAAGGGGGAGAGTCAGTAGTTTTTGTCACATACACAAATTAACTACTACTAGTAACTCACAACAAATTTAAAATCTGCATTTCTCATACATGTTATACTTTATGATTCACTGTTTAGTCCAAATGCATGATTAAGAAAGGTATTTTGTTTATGACTTTGGTTGTAGGACTTAAAGAGAATCAATATGCAAGAATGTCAAGCACAAAATGCCTCCTATGATCAGCTTCTAATTAGGGAGAGTGTAATATGTAATTCAAGGGAAGTGATTGAAAATTTAATTTCAAATGTAACCTATATATCATTGTAAAATTTCTATGTAAATGAGTGAGTTATAGTTTTTGACATGAAATTGACAATGGGGGAGATCGTTAAGGAAATTGTCAATACCATGCCAAAAGAGTGGGGTTAGGATGTAAATTGTGTGTGAAAAAGGTACACTTTACAAGGGTTCATCATGTCCAAGAATAATGATCTTACAGAGTCAAGTTGAAGAAGCTCCAACATCATCTAGAAGAGAGCCAGAGAAAATTTTCAAACGTCACAGGTATATGGTAAAAGTATAATGGTTTAAAATTCATAAAGACCGGCCAAAACCTAGGTTGGAACTAACATGCGACCTTTCTCTAACCTTAGAAAATGATCTTGCAGCTTTTCAGAAGTTTACAGAGAAAAAATTATCAAAACACGCAAAAATGGAGGAATTAGGCACCTATGATCAATCATAGGAAACCATGATTGATCATAGATCCATGATCGATCAGGCATAAGACCATTTTCTCTGAGAAATGGCCTTGCTCCTCCATGATCGATCATAAGTATTCCATGATCGATCATGGGTAGGCTAGACCTGAAAAAAAAAATATTTTTATTGCCTATTTTGGGGGATTCCTAGATCATCTCATACGACCACTTTTAGGGGTTTTACAACTCTATAAATCCATCTTAAGAGGTCCATAAAAGATGAACAACAATAACGAGAAAGAAAGTGTGAAAAGTCTAGAACTCTTGAGAATCAAAGTAAGGTTACTCTACTGCATTCAAGATCCCTTCTTCAATCCTTGCTACGCTAACTATCATCATCGAGAACAAAAGGATTTGAAGATCATTAGGTTCAAACCCAAAGAACCTTGTTAAAAGCTCTGAGAGCAAAGCCTCATTCAAGGTATTCTACAAAGCTGCTGATTTGATTGCTTGATCAGTTTCTATTAAATTTATATTTCTTATTCTAGTAGCACAATCAACTTATACAAGTTAGATATCAGTAAAACTCATATTTATGATTGATTATTATATTTAAATTAGCCTATTAAGAGGCAAGAAACTCAAAGAGCACCAACTCTTTGCATTATTGTAATTCACATTAGCATATTCTCCTAACAAAGAGGCATGATCTATTAAGAATTTATTTTTTCTCAAGCTATTTCATTATATTTGTTAAACCTCCACCAAAGAAACTAAAGGTAGTTGATTAGTCTTCTTCGGAGACATAAAAGACAATTTATATGTTTGCCGAAGACACCAAACATAGTGAAGAAGGTTTTTGTGATTAATTTTACCTGTATCTTTTTTTTTTTAAAGAGTTATAAAATTAATTGGCTCAATGATAAGCTTTTGAAAGTGGACGTAGGCACATTTCTCAAACCACTATAAATTGTGTGTATTGTCTCCTATGATTTCTCTATTTTACTTGTACTGTCTTTATTCATATCGCATAAGCATCGTTTGTTTCAATCACTGTTAAATTAATTATCCGTAAAGAAATAATCAAATAACAAGTAATTAATTAATTTAAAAAGAGACAAACCACATCAAGAAATCTTTAAACATCCTATTCACCCCCTCTCTAGGATAGTTGGGACTTAGAATTTCATCAAGGACAACAACTACACCATTCACTATCATTCGAGCAAAGCGAATGTGGTAACAAGTTCATTGAGCAAAAAATCTTTAACTAGTTTAGCTTGTTTGACTTTTGGAAGAGACTCGCTACTGATTGAGCTGAAGAAGATGAATGTTGAACTCATGGTACATGAGACTATTGCTCTTCTTGCACAACTCAAGGTAAATCCCACACTGGTTGACAAGATAAAGGGGAGCTAATTCGTTGATCCACAGCTGGTTAAAATATATAGAGGGTGTTAAAAGGGAAATCGGGTTGACTTCAATATAAGGGAAGACAGAGTTCTTCACTTTGAAAACCGTTTATGTGTTCCTAATAACAAGGGGCTGAAGAGGGAGATCATGGTTGAAGCACATGGGACTACTTACACAGTTCACCCTGGAAGAACCAAAATGTATAAAGATCTCAATGAGACATATTAATGGTGTAATATAAAGAAAAAGGTAGCTGAATTTCTGGTTCGATGCTTGACTTACCAATAGATCAAGGAGGAACATTAGAAACCTGTCAGACCACTACAGTCACTTGAGATACCGATGTAGAAATGGAAACATATATCAATGGACTTCGTGGTTGGGTTTCCAAAGAAACAAAAGGGATTTAATGCTATTAGGGTGGTCATTAACCGGCTAACCAAGACATCTCACTTTTCTGCTAATCCCCATTTCATACCCACTAGACAAGTTGGCTCAACTCTATGTGGGCGATATTTTGAGATTACATGGGATTCTAGTAACCATTGTATCTTATAGGGAACCGCGATTCACCTCACGATTTTGGGGAAGTTTATAGCATGCTATGGGAACCAAATTGAACTTTAGTATATCCTTTCATCGTTAAACCAATGGACAGTCAGAAAGGACCATTCAAACCCTAGAGGATATGCTAAGAGCCTATGTAATGGACTTGAAAAGCAGCTAAAACACCCACCTACCTCTCATTGAGTTCACTTATAATAACAGCTATCAAACAAGCATTCAGATGGCACCATTCAAAGCTTTGTATGGTAGAAGATGTAGGACTCCAATTTGCTAGAAAGAAGTAGGAGAACAAAAATTACTTGGGCCTGCATTAGTACAAATCACCACCAAGAAAATCTGTTTGATTCGAGACCAATTCCGAACAACTCAAAGTAGACAAAAATGTTATGAAGAGAAGAGGAGAAGGGACATGGAATTCAAAATTGGTGATCATGTGTTCCTAGAGGTATCTCCATCCAATAGAGTAACTAGATTTAGCAAGAAAGGGAAACTTGAGCTGAGGTTCATTGAGTCGTTCAAGATATTTAAAAAGGTGGGAGATGTGGCTTATG
Source organism: Platanus orientalis (assembly GCA_025762735.1). Taxonomy (NCBI): domain Eukaryota; kingdom Viridiplantae; phylum Streptophyta; class Magnoliopsida; order Proteales; family Platanaceae; genus Platanus; species Platanus orientalis. Next base: position 4,167 of record JAOXJP010234189.1, on the reverse strand, counting down.
TTTGGTTTTACCACCGGAATTGTCTCATGTCCATAGTGTGTTTCACGTATCCATGTTAAGAAGGTACATGTGAAATCCTTTTCATGTGTTGAAATACATTCCATTGGACATCAGAGATGATTTATCATATGATGAAGAGCCCATTATGATTCTTGACCACAAGGAATAAGTATGCACTCCAAGACCATATCATATGTGAAGGTCTTATGGAGCAACCAATTTTTTGAGGAAGTTTCTTGTGAAGGTGAAGTTGGAATGAGAATCAAGTATCCACAATTATTCCACAACTAAGGTATGTGCTAATTCAGGGAATGAATTTTTATAAGGGGATAGAGTGTAATACTCCGTAATCCATTTGAAGGGTAAAAATAATTAAACATGTGGGGGATAAGAAATGTCTTTAGACATTGGTTGGAAATTCTATATGAGTTTTTGGAACCCAAATTAAATGAACTAGAAGGAAGGAAACAAATATAGCTCACGAACTTGACAAGTTCTAAAGTCATCCCAAGAGCGTAATTGGGAAGACTTCATAGGTAAACTAATATTAACCATAAACGAATTAGAGTACAAACCATACACCTTTATAAAGGTCTAAGAGTCTACTTTCCAACACAATAAACAAAGAATGAATCGGAGTTTTTTAGAAAAAGTTATGGCTATTTTTCTCACAAATGTCAAAGATGGAAAAATTCTGAGAACCGCAAAGGGTCCCCAAAAGGGGGGACCGGTCACAGAGGGACACTGCAAGTGGTCATAGATAGCTGTGACCGGTCGTAGCTAAAAACCATAATGACATGTTTCTAGAATTTAGAAACTCGCACAATGCGAGTAGTCCTAGGACCACACGAGCAGTCACATTCACAACCACGAGCAATCACAGGGTCCCACGACTAGTCACAGATACCACCCGCAAGCGGCTGTAGGAACTGATTGCTCCCCAGGACTAGTCACACACCTCCATGTTTCAAAATAAATAGGGAATTCTTCCCCATTTCACATGAAATCTTCTAGGGGATGGTAGTTTCATACAAGGACGACTATATGACCTCATTTTGGTCTGAAATATATTAGAATACACCCAGAGAGAAAGAGATAAGAGAGAATTGGGAAATGAGGAAAGTCTTCTTCTCCAAAGAGCTTGGTAAGCTTCCTAAACCTTATATCTAGATAAATTTTGGTTAGAATCACTAAGAAACTCTATTAATTATGTTATTTTGGTGTGTAATGATCTGTTTAATAGATGAATTGCAAAGAAAATAGAAATAGGAAAGGGGATTGTGGAAAACCTTGGAAACTAGATCAAGAGTGATCAAGGATAATGAGTTTTCATACATGATGTGCTACTCTTTTTACTTTCTTGTTGTCTTAGTCATTGGTATTATTTATTTTGTGTGGGATCATAGTTTTTCATCACTTGATTGTTAAATATTTGAAGTTTAGTGAGATTACATCACTTGATCATTTGATCCATGAAGAATTAAGTGAGTTTATATATTAGATTTGCTATTCCTTTGATTTCTTATCCTCCTATCCATTGTTATTCTTTGATTTGGTATAAGATCTCAGTTATACATCTTTAATTCATTAGATCTATGAAGTTTTTGGTAAATTATGTATTCTACTAGAGTATTCCTTTCATTTTCCTATCAATTGATCCGATAATTTCATTCGATCATAATGATATTTGAATTCTATGAGTGGATTATTAGATTTACTCAAATCTGATTATGGTTCATAAAAGATGCGTTCATTTGCTTGCTCTAATATTATAGAATATTTGAATTCTTAAGCCTTTTCTCTATAATTAGAAGTATCAGAGTTGGATCCTTATGAAATTTAAAAAGGGAATAACATTTCCTATTTGATATCTCTATGATTATTCCTTAATTCCATATATCTGCAATCTCTACTCATGACATTAATGCTCATTGATAGACTCTTCCTAAATTGATAAGTTTCAAGGCTTTGTTGCTCAATCTAATTCATATGCCAGTTGGTTATTAAATCTACCATGATGCTTCTTGCTTGATCATATCAATTTAGACTTGATTCGATGAGTTCCACATTAGCATTATTTCATTCACATGTCTTTATTGGGATTCGTATCCAATTGTTGGTTTTGAAAATTTATAAAACGATTTTAAAGCATTCAGTTTTGGTTCTGGATGAGAACTTACACTATTGGTTTTGGTTTTGAATATGAGCTTTATACCTACAGTTTGGTCTCACATACGAACTTTTACTATATGAACATCTCTTACATTGCACCTTTATATATAAGCATGGGTTTCAAACTATCATTTTGTACTTGTAGATTTGAATTTGCATCCTTGATGGCCTGGTGAATTTTTACGGGCTACACCCTTATCTAGGGGAATTTTAGCGGACCACCCTTGATGCCTTAGGAGATTTTTTGTGGGCTACACCCTTGTCTAAGGGAATTTTAGTGGACCATCATTAATGACCTGGGGGGTTTTTGCAGGCCACACCTTTATCCATGGGAATTTTAGCAGAACACCCTTGATGCCTTAGGGGATTTTTGTTGTCTATACATATTCAAAGACCCCAAGGGGTTAGCCTTTGGGCAAGTGGATACCCTACATGGGTTGATTGATGTGATTTGATGAGATTTTGTTTCAGAGACCCTACATGGGTTTATTGCTTTGATTTGATGAAATTTGACGAGATTTGGTTTCGGCGATCCTACATGGGTTTATCAAATTGTTTGGTTATGATTTTAACCGATCCGATTTAATTTCATTCAATGAGCTTTGTTTCGGAGACCCTCCTTGGGTTATATGAGTTTAGAGACCTTATCAGGTTCCCTTTAATCATGCATTTGTTTTGATATATATTGATTAAGGCAGCCTATTCCAAAGGTGTCAAAACCTACTTATAGTTAAGTATTCTAGGTAAGCATTTGCATTGCACATCATGCACTTTTGCCTTTATGAGTTATATACTATATGTCCCATTTGTGATATCTTATTTGAGTTGACTTTCGCTTGTTGGACATCTCTTATTGTACCTTGATGATTATTATGATTAGTTTCGATTTACATATACTCTACAAGTCACTATTGATTATTGAATTATACTAATGCATAGATCGATTTACTTCATTGGACATTTTGTATGTTCTCTCACAAGTTTTATAGATTGCCCATGTTTTTTAAAACCATTTTAGATAGAGGTCCATTTTGAATACCTTTTTGCAGGTTCGGTTCGAGAAGAGATCCTTGAGGGCGAGAGAATCTAGTCTTTTACTATCCTTTGCTTTTGACTTATTTTTGGAACATCATTTACAGAGATTCGTTTGATGACTATTTTGTAGACCTTGATATTTTCTGTTACCGAGATGGAAATTATATAGACCATGTTGGATGGTCATTAGACAATGTTAATTGGATACCTATAGATATGTTTAGTTGGAAATGATGAATTTATATTCCGCTGCATTGTTAGGTATCTTATATTTAGTTATGTTTCCGTTGCATTTGAGATCGATATTATTATTCTTGTTAATTTCCACTGTGATGTTATGGTAACTCATGGATGTTTAAATTTGGATGGTTGTTTATATAATAATAAGAAATTTATATATATATACCCCAATGTTATACTCTTGAATTTGTGACACCACATGTATTTATGTTTAGAGACTGTGATATTATATATGGATTTCAGGGCATGACACCCAAAGCCTAGAGGAGGAACCTTGGTTGAAAAATGGGAAAAATAAGTAAAAACTAGAAGAAGAAAAGAAAAAAAAAACAAGGAAATTGGACTGATTCAGATCATTCAAACGGATCCAGACTAGATAATGAAATATTTAAGGAGACCATGCATAGGACACAAACATAGACCATTAGATTAAGATTATGAACTTAAAAAGAGTGGACTAGGTCAAACATTCACTGTGAGGATCTTGCCTTATATTCTTATCGTGAAGGGAATAAAGCCATTGCAATGCTATTAATAGTAACTTTTGTTAATATTAATAAATGTTATTAATATCTATATTTTTGTTGGTTATGTTTGTAGAATATGTTTAGGATAGGTATTTGTTTTACTTTCTTTTTAAAAAAATGGATTTGGATTTTTTATTTAAATTTTATTATACATTTTTTTATTTGTCTTTAAGGTAGGTTTTTTTGTCTTTCA
>JAOXJP010234188.1:0-10198 GCA_025762735.1 Platanus orientalis | reverse complement strand
ACCCATAGCTGTAAACTTTCAGGTCTACAAGAACTGGATAATCAGATTTCTCCACACATTCCAATGTGTCTGACATCTTATTATGTTACTTGAGGACCACCTATCTCATATCATGAGATCAAATAATTAGAATATTAATTAATTAATCAGATAATCATGCTTATATTTTATGTAAATGGCTTTGTCAGGACATATATTTCCAACATGAGGATCATGCTTGTATGCTTTTTGACGGTGATAAAAGCGGTTAATGATCATTGAACAAGAGGAAATATGACATGATGGTAGAATTAGGTACCAATCAAAAGCATGTGAGTCCAAAGAGCCAGGGAAGAGTTACACAAATAGGTTATGTTTCATCCTTGACAGCCTTGTTTCCTGTAAGAAAAGTTTGGTATGGTAATGAGGGTCCCCTACCCCATTATATAGTGTAAATGGTAAGAGCTGATACTCGTTTGGGAATTCAGTAAAGTAGACTTCATTCCTGATGGGTTGTCTTGAGTCGCCGAAGCATCTTAAGTCTAACACTTGAGCAATGATCTGGTCTGGAGAGCCGTTGAACCCCTTGTAAGTCTGTTGCTGGGGTGGCTACCTCAAAGGGTCCATGTTCCAGGTGTAATATGGTTCCATACCGGGTCTCATAAACTTGTGGATGACCATTTCAATGAAGTAACTCTAGGACGGTACGCTTCGTGGTGCTAGGTCCATGTACCAATCCAAAGGTGTGCCATCCAGTGATAGTGGGAATAGCCGCAACAAGAGATTGTCATTATTCATCACCTCACTACAAGATATCATGAACTTGAATAGATGGTGTCGTGGGCATTGATAGTCTGCATTAGAAAGGATATTAAATAAAGGTACTTTGTAACTTGGTGGGAATGGCTCACGATAAACCATATTTCAGTAATGGAAGATTTGTCGACGAAACTTATCTAATACCTTTTGAAAATATTTTCATTTCCATGATGCCATAGGAAGGCGTGTTATCCTTGGTGGTTGGGATAATGAAGAAAACTATCCTTTTAGGGTGACAAAAAAGCCATTTGTACTGAATTCTACTTGTGTCACTCATATGGTTCTTGTTCCTACATGGTCTCCATAGGTTAGTGTATTCCTGTGCAAGTCTATTGATATTGTTGACTCCCATCGTGCTACTATTGGTCATGCGACATGTGGTGTCTCAAGGTCCTGTATACTAGAAGTTATGTTACATGTGATGACTAGTGGCTCCAGAAGGTCTTCCAGCATTTGGTCGTGTGACATGTGGTGTCTCAGGATCCTGTATACTAGAAGTCATGTTACATGTGATGACTGGAGGCTCCAAAAGGTTTTCCGGCATGTACTCTTCTATGGTCACTCGAAAACGCAAGGGTTGTTCCAATTGGTCATTTTCATGTGTCATTGGCTCGGCCATCTTTATTTTGAAACTCTTTTCCTTCTTTTTAGAAAATCCCTTCATGCGTGGTGGGCACTTTCATACACATTTAGCAGGGTCGTGTGTCTGACTAGGTGTTGCTTTGGTAGACTGAAGTCTTCTTTTGCGCATTGTTATGCTTTTGAAGGTGACTCAATCGTCCTCCTCATTATTGGCAACATCCTGGGGAATAATTGTGGTATGAGTCCCGTTATCATCGCCGATGGAGACAATATTTGTCATTGTTGGTATCATATCTGCATCAAGTTCCACTATCCTTCTATCGATCAAATCTTGTAGCTTGTCTTTGAAGATAAAGCATTCTTATAAGGTATGGCCCAAAATACGGTGGTATTTGCAGTACTTTACATCATTCACTCTGTCAGCTTCCGCAGGTCTCTTCAACTCAAGGAGTATTATGTCTTGTGACTCAATCGTCTGTCTAGGTCGTTGAGGTAGAATGTATAAGTTCGCTCCTGCCTTTCTTTAATGTTCGGCCTTCTAATAGGTGTCTCTTGCCTTGTTGCGGTAGACTTGGCTGCATTGCTTGTTTGTTTGATCTGGAACTTTGTAGGTGACTTCTTAGTCCCCACCATGGCAGACTCCATTTTGTTGACCATTGCTTTTCCCTTCATTTCACGCTCATGATCCAATAGCCTCTTCTTTAAAGCGTAGGCTTTAAATATTAAGTTGTCGAACCCAGTTTACTTCTAAGCCATAAGATGAAGAGAGAGTTCAAATGATATATTATTCAAGCATCACTCCAAGAGCTTCTTGAGGGTAGGTGTGTTATCGCAAGAGTGTATGACATGTTCTTCCATCTGTTGACGAAGTCAACCACAAATTCATTGTCCTGCTATTTTTCGCTAAGTAACTCGTATAACTTCACAGGCCTGTGTGCACTCCAGAACTGTTAAACAAATGCTCATTTCATTGCGGCCCAATCCGAGATAGAATATGGTTTCAAATTAGAGTACCATGTAAATGTCACTCCATCAGTCCATCCAAGGATTGAACAAATAATTTTAAAAGCAAGTCGCCGTATTGAATGATAGAGCCACATCAGGACTCGAAGTGGGCGAGGTGCTGTTTAGGGCAAGAGGACCCATTAAATGTATGAGGCTGTACAAATTTAGGAGGGAAAGGTGTCGCATTTACATGTGGTGGGTATGATTTTCCAGTTGTGTATGTGTTCACAGTTTCTTGTTCTTTATATTCTTTGAGCATTTCGGCCATCATAGTTTGCATATAATTAGGGTCCATGATAGTCGCGGCTGGGTTTATTTATGGTCCTTGCAGCATGAAGGGAGTTTGTGCATAAGTGTTATAGCCATATGCCCATTATTGAGTATGACCATATGGTGGTGGTTCTTGTTGCTGGTATGCTGGATATGGGTTTTGATGGGGGGCTCGTGGAGGCAGTATTAGCAGCATAGAAGCATTTGATACAGCGCTGAGAGTTGGAATTGTTCCATGCATAGTGGCGAAAGCAAATTCTAGTGTGTACTATGGATACCCCCCTGCATTTGGCTTGGCATGGGTATCCTAGTGGATTCCGCTATTGGATGATTATCATTTGATGGGGCTACACCCTTTGTTTCCAATGTAAGTTATTCGACCATAGCTTTCAACTCTGTTATTGCACTTTCCTAAGATGCTAAGTGTTGATCTCAGCTCCTTATTTAGGCTTGCCAATCAACAGTCTTTATATGTTCTTCCTTAGAGTTAGAATGATATTCCCTGAGGTCTACATTTTCTACATTTTACAGTGGATTTTGAATTCCTCTTGATCCTATTACTATTGTTTTGAGACCTTATAAGGCGGAAGTGACGTTAACCGTAGCAATTGTTGATGGTGTTCTTGGGGTCCTAGCCATTGCCGCCAATTGACTTCTGGTCATCATACTTGCGGAGTTAAAGGCTCATGGCAGAGATATAGAAGGGCCTGGGGTATTGGCAAGGACTTCCTTCCTTGCCCTTGTCACCATTACCACCACTTGTTTAGGTCTGAATATTTTTCCTTTGCCAATGTAAGGTGTATAACCCGTACTTCCCTTAGTGTAAGAGGACAAAGACGGGTTGATCCTTTGCGGGTGAACCCATAGCGAAAGTGCATTAGTTGGCATGTCATTTTCCTCTTGTTGCTTGTGAGAGAGTTAGCGGATTTTGGACATTTTCCTCTAAGTGATGTTTCTTCTTTGTTCAGGGGATAACACTCTCTTTCTTTTGGGTGATTTGCTATCTTTAAGCCCCCTTAAAGGTTCAAACTTGGTCCAGAGCATTGAATTTCTGAACTCCGCGCTTGTTTGTAATTGGTGTCAGTTGCGGCGTGTGTGGGGAGTTCTAGTGGTGATATTGCCCAACTCCTGCCCCTTTTGGAGTGTTGTTTCTACGGTCATTCTTATCTTATATTTCTTTTTTTTATTGTGCGGGCTCTTTTCAAGATTAGGTGTTCTGTTTGTTTGGACCCCCAACATTGTGGGAATTCTTATAAGTGTGACATGCACTACAGCCGAATTCTAGTCTTTAAGTTACGAATAAGGGTCTTTATTCGCGAATGACACTACACGCGAATGAATTTTATTCATGCGTTCAATGTGTGTAAAATTGCAATTTTATTCGTGGAGTTCCTGTTGCATGAATATCGGCATATGCGCGAATGGGCATTTTTTCCTTTATTTGCGCACAATGCTTTCTCTGTATTCGTGGAGTCCATTTTTGATACTTTGCCAAAATCATAGATTTGTAATTTTCTTGAGGTTTTGATGACATTTTCTTGGGAATTTAGCCCATGCCTAGGAACTTAAACTTTTCCACTATTATGTCCACGTGAGTATCTCTTCCTTCGCGGATTTTCTTTTATATTCATGACTTTTTTCTGTTGGCGAATATAAAGATTTATTTGCATAGAATAGGGCTAGTGAATATAAATCTAGAACCTTACCTAAATCACAAATTTGTTAATTTTCTTGAGTTTCAGTGGCCTCTTCCTGGGAATTTGGCCCAGACTTAGGTACCCATCGTTTCTTTAGGTTACTTAGGGTTATTTGGAGGGAATATCCCTTTGATTTGGTGGGTCCTCGAGGGGGTTTATTTGAGGTTGAAGGTGCAGTATCCTTAATGGATATTGGTATCACGACAACCACGTGGGGGGAGACTAAAGCCTTAACCCCTACTGATGTTAGGGAGACCGAAGCCTCAACCTCGGATGTTGTTTGGGACACCAAAGTCTCAACCAAGTAGATAGGTGGTGGGGAGATCAATACCTCAACCCATGATTTAGGAGATGTAGCCGAAAGGCTTCATGGGGTACCAAAAGAGTGCTCCACGGTTACAACTTCGGTGGGATACCTATGACAAGGAAAGACACCCATCAATACAATGAAACTTGAAAAAAGATGAGAGGAAAGTATAATCCCACTGGGCATACCAAAAATTTGTAACGCTAAATTTTGCTTGTCGGAATCGAGCTTGCAATGTGCAAAATTCACCGCAAAAGCAAATTACCTAGCCTTTAGACAACTAGTTTATTATTTTTGTAAGGTGGAGTCTAATACTCCAAATCTCAAAGATACTTGTTAATTACAACCGTTAATGGAAAACCTCTGATTATTTTCAAGTTTCTCGACTTGTAATACGAAAGTTGCATAAAAATAATATAACGAAGATGATGAAGTAGAGAATTTTGCTCTTTGTTTATATGAATATATATGTTGTATAGATATAAGCTTTGCTTCAATGCAAGTGGATTTTTACCTTGTCATATCCTTTTTTGATGTCTTCTTTGGAGAGTTTGCAGAGGTATGATGGACGTGCTATCTCCTTGAAGAGAGAGGCTTGTTGAACTTGTAGAACTTAAAGAGAGAGGGCAATGTAAAATTGTACTTGAGTTAGAGAGAATGCTTGTGATGTTTGAACTTGTGGAGAGCCAAAGGTTCTTCCTCCTTGGATTTCTTCTCTTCTTCGTATGTATGTGTGTGTGTCCTTTTCGTGCACCCTTGCCATGTATTTATAGATGTAGAAATGAATCTGAGTTTCTATTTTTGAATTTGGAAACTTTCTTTCTTGGTGGCGAATATGCAAAATTAGTGGCGAATATACTTTTCATGTACTTATGTGTGGCGAATAAGATTTTGCTTATTCACGCACTTTTGTCTTTGTGTGGCGAGTAAAGCATATAAGGCTTACTTGCACACTTTTGAGTGTGACGAAAAAAATGGAATCTTCATATTTGCATAATCTTCATATTTGCGCAATTTTGATTTCTACAATTTCCCCCTCGAAAAATGCATTGTGACAGTGAATAAAACAATGCATTGTTTGAGAATAATCATAATTGACAGCACCCGAATTAGAGCATGAATGCAGCATCTTAAGTAAATAAAATGACTAATTAACCTTGAACTAACTAGGGTTTAAGCTTACCTTAGGGTTAGGGTTTGCACTTTCCTTTTCCTTTTATTCTCTTTTCTCTTTCTTTTCTTTCTTTTCTCTTTCTTTTCTTTCTTTTCTCTCTTTGGAATTTTCTCAGCCCAGATGCACAAGAAATTTGGGCTATTTATAGGCCCAAATTGGTTGGGTCAAGGGTTGAGTTTAACCCTTGGGGTTTAGGAGGTGGAGGACTAGGATTGAATGGTGTAGGGAACAAGACTCCTCTCCCATTGGTTGGACTCATTGAAGGGTAGGGATTTAAGCTCAAGTGGGGAGTGTGGGATGTAGGGTAGGGATTTAAACGCTAGATATTTAATCTTTAAAGACTTTGATCTTAGGTAGGGAGCATAGGGGTGCATGGGATCAATTGTGAGATGGTAAAACTTAGGTTGAAATCTATCCACTTTGATTGGTTGGAACCAATCAAGGGTGGTAGTTGGTTGTGCTAGATCTAGGGTTGCATGGGGGTAGCATAAAACTTTGAAAATCAGATTTTAGATCCAAAGGGGGGGTGTATAAGGGTGCATGGGATCAATGGTTAGTTGATGAAACTTAGGTTGAAATATACTCACTTTGATTGGTTGGAACCAATGAAAGGTGAAGATGAAAAGTGCTAAATGGGGGGTGGGATGTGAGATCTATAGGGATTTGAAATTCAAGTAGGTGATCTTAGGGTGGGGTGCACATGAAGATTCCAATCTAAGGGTTTATAAAATAACCCTTTAAGTGTGAATGCATTAATGAGTATTAATGGGAGTTAATGAGCTAAAATCCAAAAAAGGATGAGCTAATTAACCTCAAATGAATTAAATTTGCTTCATAACTTGTCTGCCTCACTTTATGGGATTTCGTGCTTGGAAACATGTGAACTCAATGTTTGCTTTTGAAGTCTCGGATGTTCCGATTGCAATGGATTAGTCAAAACCAAATTATAATAAGGGTAGAGAGGTGAAATTAGGGTTTTATTGACTCTAAAAGCTCTCAAATAAATATTGGAGGGGAAAGATGGTTAAATTGATTTATGAGATCTTCGGCTAAAAGGTGGTCCTCAACTTTTGTGAGCCATAGGCTCCGACCATTATGAATTACAATTCCTGAGTAGGAAATCATGCTCGAAAACCCGTTTCTGGTTAGGTGAGTAACCTTGACTGGAAATACCATTGGAATTGCTAGAAGTTTCCTTGGAAACCTAAGCTTATGGAGAATTGAGGTTTAGAGAGTCAGGAATCCACAGGAATTGACAGCTTGTCTAACGGATTCCTGTGTAATTATTGAGGGTTTTTCAAAGCAGGGTCGCTTGATGAGACATTACGCCTATAGCTCACTAGAGAATGACAGTATTGGGCTAGCAAACATCCTTTATTTCCCTGGCTCGGGAAATAGTCTTTTGAAGATAGAGAGAAAACTGAGAAAATGGACTTAACCAAGCTGAATTCTGAGTCCGGGAGAGTCCTCAAAGGCTTTTTGCGTGTCAAATATAGACAAAAGGTGCCTCGACCTAATTTGGGAAAAATGTGGTGACTGGGTTTGCTGAGTTTTTGGACGGGTCTATTCAGGGTGATAGTATTAAAGGGATCAGAGTTGCTAAGAAATGACCACTAACAGACTAAATTTTGGAGTTTTGGTGAATTCTTGGGGTTTAGTTGAATACATGACATTTGGCCTAAATGTGTAACTCATTTTGAAGTAATTGGGGGAATCTGAGAAGATTGATTCTTCAAATGTTTTTGCCCATTAGGGGGTTTTGCGAAGGCCTCGTCGATTCAGAGAGATGGACATTGACTGATTAGGATTTGGACGTGCGGAGAACGTTCTGGACCCATAGAGGTGAAACACAACATGAACTGACTTTTCACCTTTTAGGGAAGATTTGAGATTTCATAAGGGTTTGAGACTTCGGATACCCTTTATTTGATAAACAATTGGTTGAAGATAAGGTCAAGGCTGAAAGATGGCTGTTGACCTCTTTGAATTCTAACACCAGATGAATCTTTGAGAGCTTTTTGAGTGTCGTTTTCTGATTAGAAGTTTTCAAAGGTTGAGAAATTGGTTGTTGTTAGTTTCAGAAAAGATTTTTTATGTGATAAGTTCCTTGAAGGTGATGGATATTGGAGTGTACAGGGCTTGACGTGACACCATTTAGGTAACGGGAGAAACTTTAGGGGTCTTTTTAGGGTCCAGGGGTAACTCTTAAAGGCAAAAGGGCAAAATGATAAAAAAAATTGTATATGAAGACAACAGGGGTAAAAATGACAATTCTTCACCTGTGATACTTCGCCATTGGAAGACTTATGGAAGCTGGAGAGTTTGTAGACAATGTGTGAAGATAATAATTTTTGTCTTTTGAAGGCCAAAGGAAAAAATGGTAATTTTTCCACCTGTGATGCTTTGTTATGGGAAGGCTTACAGAGGCTGGAGAAATTGGAAGCAATATATTTGAGGGTCTTAAATGTGGACCCTTATAGTCCTATTGATGCTTCTTGGAGAATCAACACTTGACCTAGAATGGTATACTTGGATTGATCTTTGTATTTGTATTGCACATGGTATGATATTGATGATTTTTTTGCAATTGAAATATCTGGGGAAAACTTCACAAGAGATGCCTAACCTCCTACAGTCTAGCTTTCTCTCCCTAAACTAGTGTTGCTTAGAGTCTTGATGCCTAAGTGTTGCTTTGATGCTTTTTCATTCTATTAGATGACCAGAGTCAAAATTTAGGTGCTGACACCAACCAAATCCAGGCAACCCCTATGGTGATTGAATCGGATTTGGAGACAACAATCAAATTAAACAATAAACTCAGAATTCTTCTTGTGTCCTTGGTAGATATGACATATATTTCTGGATTGTAAATGCTTTTATGATAACTGTCTAGATGTAAAGTTTTGCTTTGTAAGAAGGTTCGCAAGGCCCATAACCTGGCCCAGAAGTGTGTTTGCGACCTCCAACAGGAAATGGGGTGCACTCATTGGATACTCCAGGGGGAGTCCTCTGGCTTTCCTTCTTAGTGAGGAATTTACATTACAAAAAAAAATAAAATTCCAATGGGTGTAGAACATCTGCTCCCTTTTGAAACCATGTCAATATTCACATAAACAATGTTCTGTCTAGGATTTGGTGTCTAGGATACCAGGGGACGTCATATGGAATAAAATGGGTGGGTGACATTTTTTGAATATCCTTCCCCCAATATTTAAGATATCTTCCTCATTTAAAGTCCTTTGCTGTGCAACCCATCTAAATAACCTGAGTCAGGATCCTATGCAGAAAGCTAAAATACATTAACATGCAACAGGACTCAAAACTTGATACATGTGCATCACATTTAAAACTCCAACCAAATTTGGGGGGAGTTTTAAAATTTTGAATACGTGTCGTGTTGTAGATACTCATTGCATGTTAGTGTAGAGTAACTTAATGCAGAGGATCCTGAGTCAACTAACTCTTCCCAAGAATAGTAATAGTGCTCTACATAAAAATGCAGATTTTTTAACACTCGATCTTTTAAAAGAAAAAAAAAAAAAAAATGAAAAGGAAGGGAAATTAAAATCTTATCAAGGTGCGTTATGTTGGAAATCTAAGCTAGACCACCTCCTTGGAAAACTAAAGTTCTCATTGGACTTCTAAGCAAAATCTCTTTGGAAATCTTAATATTTTCTTGATCTAGAAACTTGATTTTAGGGAAGCTGAAACTTGTTGGAAATTTAAACAAGACTTTGTATTACAAGTTATTCCTTTTAAAAATTGTGATAGTAAGCTAGTTTTTATTATTTTCTTTGGGAAAGTAAGGTGTCCTTTAGTATTTTCATGTAATAGATTGGTATTTTGATATAGGAAAGCGAAATAAGTTAATTGGAATTAATTTCCATTTTTGAGATTTAATCTATATATAAAACCTTGTATCTTGCCATTTGCAAGTCATTGGAAAGAAATTTTAAGTCTCTTTTAGCTACCCAACAAATTAACCTTATTTTTCTATGTTTATTGACATCAAGGGAGTGATCTCTTGATTTCTTATCCTCTTTCATCCACTAGCTGGTTTCAGTTGAACACATTTATGCATGTTAAGTATGTATTTTGGTTACACACAGCACAAAACAATCATCCAAAGTAAGATATTCCTGTCTTTTTGTTTAGAAAAATGAATATATTACCATGTTTTCTGTCTTTTTTTGTTTTGTTTTGTTTTGTTTTTTTTTGTTTTTAGTATTGATAGCAAATCCTTTACCATGTCTTCCTGGTTGGCACAGTAAAATCTAAACCAAGTCATTAAGGCTGCGTTTGGCAGCCACCTGTAATGAAATCATTTCATTTGAGTTTCCCAAGGCTTTTGTAGCCACAACGGGA